>JAVQJD010023103.1:0-32462 GCA_036023655.1 Nannoperca australis
GGTCCTCTCGTTGTGTGTGTTCTGAGTCTATTTCTGAGACAGGGTCTCATAACACACACACACACACACACACACACACACACACACACACACACACACACACACACTCATTATCACACCCACAATGTGTTTGGTCAAGGTTCAACAGAAATCATGAGACATTACCTCTCCCATGTGTGGGATATCATGAGACATTTGTTAGTGGACTTTAACACTGACAGACACATAAATGCACAGGCAATTCATTTATACATCTTGGCAGTCAGCCACAATTTCAAAATATAAGATAATAGAATTTACATATACCAAAATATTTAGCTGACAAATTCAGGTTATTTGTGTGTGTGTGTGTGTGTGTGTGTGTGTGTGTGTTGGTTTGCCTTGTGTTTTTGCTGTGGTTACTGGATTCATGATCCACTGCTGTAGTCATGAAGGAGTTTCTGAAGCTGGTAGACCAGGCTTGAAATTGTTTGTATGACATAGCAGAGATTCAAGGTTCAGTGTTTGTCACAATAGTAGTTCTTATTGTTTAACATCTTTCAGCGCATCAGAATTTGAGCCTGCTGCTGCATTGCTCCTTATCACGATGCCTGAAAAAGACCTGACTCAGCTTCTGTAGACGTCTGCTTCATCTGTATTGACTGTGGAAATGTACAGTAATCAAACACATGTAGCACATCACTCCTTTAGCTCATCAACTACTTTTGTCTCTCTTCAGCTGCTAGCTCAGGCACAAAAAGTTGTGTTGTTCAATGTCTTTGTCACACGTGGAGGGTCACTGTCAATTCTAAATTCCAATCTCTAAAGAACAATTAGATATAAAATGAATTTACAAATTACATTTGTATTGCATTTAGGTTAGTATAGGTCACAATTGGACATTTTAAACAGGGTGGTGTGAGAAATTAGATTGGCACATCCATAGACAATCGTAACACACATAGATGCTATATTCCTACATACATTATCACAGTACCACAGTCACTGACTGAAACAGAGAGGCAGACAGATGGATATAGACAGATTGCGTAACTTATTCACAGCGTTTGGCTTTCAATAACAGTATAATTAAATAGCTGCAGTTTCATCTCGTGATCCTTTAAACTGTTGGCAGGAGTCCTCATGTGCACCAGTGGAAGGCAATAATTGAGTTTCTCTCATTTTCCAATGAACTACTGTCCTTTCTCACACTACAATGTATATTCAATGGCCAACTATCCAATATTGTACTTTGACAATTGAACACTCTCCAGCTATTTAAAACAATTTAATATGAGATCATATTCTGGATATATTGTGTCACTTTACTTTGGGAAATACACTGTAAATAATTCTGGTAATTCTATTCTATATCTAATCACTATTGTCTATCTTACATAGTTTAGTTACTGTCCGTCAACTGGAAGGCACTTTGTGACTGCCAAGGGTGGTATTGACTTATTTCATCTCTTATTTCTCATCCACTCAGGTACCAATCCAAACTGAACTGCAAATTCATAGAAGTTCATTCAGGACCATTCTGAGTATGACCCTGTGTTTATCTATCCATCAAAGTGTTGATTTTTGATGTTTTGGACTTTCACCTGGTACTGGCCATATTGATTTAAAGATACGAATACTCCCACAGCAACACAACAAAACATAGAGCTGCTTTAATAATAACATTTAAAATCTAAATTGATAACATACGGTAAAAGTAATCCAAATGAGACCATTCTATTTGTCACTTGAAAGTAGTTTACTGAAAAAAGTAATTATTCCTGAACAATGCTTTTAGTTTACAAATTAGTTTTTTTTCCCCATACATGAAATAAAATATCTAACAACGGGATACACAAGATGGCCAGTCCACGAAACTCCTGTTGATTTGAGGTAAAACTCTCTGTGGTTGTATATTTAAACATTTTGGACAGCTTTTTTTCATTCTAATAAAATACAGGGAAAGATAAACAATTAGTTGAAAAAAGAACAAAAAAACATATGCACACTTTAAACAAAAGAGATGGTCAGTAACATTTCTTTTTCAGAATCTTTTTGTTGTGTTAAATCTTTATTCATTTTTTCTTAGTTTAGTATTTTGTAATAACAAGAAGCACATCATTCCCTTTTATCTGTCACCAAATCACTCTTACAGCATCCATTCTAAACATCTGAGTCATGAGACGTACATAACCAGTCTAATGCAGGACATGCCATTACTGCTTTTGACTTTATAAATGTGAACAGTGAAACCTTGCACATGACTCCAACTTGTCATACTGTGCTCCCAATTACAGAACTGTGTGGCTTCGTTCAACCCCATTATTGAATCACCAACTGACTATTCTGAGTGTAGCCCAGTCAGCTGATTGTGAGGCAGCTTTCAGAACTAAAACAAAATCAATTTTTGGTGAAGAATGTCTCATTAGGGGAAAGAGAAATGATGAAATGTGCATGTCCCCTGTCCCATGCAAAGTGCTATCAAAATGCACTTGAACAAGCCACACAATGGCTGATTACCAAAATTACCAGAAATTAAATTGTCTTAGTTAAAAGCCTGGTTAGATAATAAAATGTAAATCACTGTAATATACAGTTGCAGTTTTAATCTCTAATATAACGTATGGTCTGTGTGTTTTTTTAACACATGTCTGAAACAGATTATAGATTATTAAAAGATTTGTATGTATGTAAGTATGTTTGCTGCAGCCTGATGCTTGGCTCTGTATTCACTGGATTTGAAAGAGTGACTGAGGATAAAGAGTTGACTCTGTGAAGGTGAACACCCTCAGCTTTATGTATGTTCGTATCCATAGTGGGTGATAGAGGTGGGTGATAAGGATAAGGTCTTGTCAAGGTAGCCTATATGTCATTACACAGTCCTGCCCACTGGTTGGCGATGCAAGATTACCCACAGTGGCTTACTGTAATACACCTCGACATATTAAAGAGGATGGCAGTTGTTTTTACTAACTGTATTGTATTGTTGGTTGTCCTACCTCATCTGTGTTTTTTATTTTTTTATTTTGGTTGTGTGGCTGACTGTAAATTGTCTCTTTGTCTCTCAGGCCTGTCTTACACGAGACAACCACACAAACCGCAACACCTATAATGTAAAGGTGGTCTTCTTCGGCCTTGGGAGATAAGGGAAAGGTTTCCAGATTGCACCTTATCTTAATGCCGCTCTGATTCATTCAATATTGAGCATGTGAACAGTGCATGATCAGGGCGGAGATTAGGTGACGTAATTCGCCAGGCTGCCCAATAGGAGCGTCTGTTTTCCAGGCTATGATTGTACTATGAGCTCTGCCTCCTTCCCTCTCGCAGATGAAAGCAGAGGGGTAAATCGAGACAAACCCGTGGATGTGCTATAAAACCATTTGTGAGCGCTGAGACATTCTTGTGCCAGTAGTTAGCCCGTTGAGCCCACAGCTCTCCGGGGGTTTATTCGAAGATAAGACGCTAATCTGTGTGAGAGGGGAATCTGAGCAGGCTGAGAGCGACAGAAGGGGGTTTGTCGGCCCACTGCAGTCTGAATCACCGGAGACTCGCCCCGCCGCTGGTTCATCATCGACGTTGTTTGTCCATCGACGTGCGCATCCTCTCGGAGGCAGAAAGCAACGGCACCAAAGCCCGTGTTGGACCCTCTGCCGCAGCCCCGAGGTGCGCTGCTTGGCAGGGCGTGCTAAATAATGAGCCAAAGGGACACACTGGTTCATTTGTTCGCTGGAGGGTAAGTCAAACATCGTATTTCAATTAGATATTGGGTTTGTTTTTAAATGAAGAGTCTCGGCATTGAAACATGACTCGTCTGATTTGTATATCTAGCTAGCTGACAAGGGCCGTTTTTCTATGCTGCGCGTGCGTGTGGCACAACCCTGGCAGCTGAGCTGTGTGCACGTCAGTCACGTCGGTGTCCAAACAGTAGTTTCAAACTAAACTTCACTTCAAAATATGTCAATTTGTGTAACACAAATGTGACATTGAAAGCGCGTTTGAGCCTAGACGTGGCTTCTGGGATATCATTAAGTAAAACAATGTTTTTGTGGTTTTATTACTATAAATACAGACTTTTTCAATTAAAGTGGCAAGAGGTTACGCTTTTATTTTGAAGGCAAATCCAACGTATTTCCGGGCTCGTTGCATTAACAGTGTTACTTTTTTTTTTCCCATATATGTAGCATTTTAATAACCTGAGAGATTAATTAGATAAATGAAACAAAATGTCAGTGTCAACAGTGTAATTTCTGTATATTTTGTTTCCTTATTGATGAATATTAAAAGCTGTTGAAACCACAACTCCTGTAACTTATTTTTAGGACTATTTAGGAGTTCCCACACCTTTTTATGCCAATAACCCCCAGGTACAGCAGATAAGCATTACCCCGCAAACATCCATCTGATAATATTTGTTCCCAAAACCTATTATCTGAAGATTTTTGCTGTATTGTGCATCTGCCCAAACTGTAGGTCATTTTAGAAAGTAAAATACTGGTAAAATGTAAGCGTTCTGAGTGATCTTTTGTAACCCACCAAATGAAGCCACAAAATAAGGGTAATAATATAATGACTACTTTAGGTTAAACTGGCAGCCCACACAGTAGGTGAGCAACGATTGTCTTTCACAATTCTGTTGACAGGCCCAAAAACCTGTTCATCAAAGAAAATGTGAACACAGTCGAAAATGTAGCGGTTTATTGACACGCTATGTCTGTCCTGTTTTTAATCCACTGTCTTCATTTTCTTTGCATCTGTTACCTCTACCTTAATCACTGCACCAAGCCATTGACATTTAAAAATGGTAATCTCGTCAAACCACATCTCTTCTCTTATCTCCCTTGTCAAGGGTTTAACGATCTGATAACAATTCAAGACACATTGCTGTCTTGCATAAGCTAAATTAGATGTGTTTCCCCCCAAAACCTGAGCTGAAGGCCTCCGCAGCGCTTCCTCCCACAGCCACTGTGAGACACACACACACACGCAGCAGACAGCATAGCACTGAAAGTAGGGCAAGGGTCACCGCTGCCTGTGAGCATGAATGTGGGTCGGTCTTTAGAAAAGTAAATATAGCTGGTGCTACTCTCTGCAGCTAGAGGAATTCACTGCCAACAGCCAATATGTCAGCATACACCACTACAACTAGTATTCTCTTAACTCGACCCACAGAGCATTCATATGGTTTGTTGCAAAGGTAGTCAACAAGCACTATCCAGCTTTGTGGTGGTTTGATTGTGAAGCTTTGTCTATGCAAGTCCTATTCTGAAAAGCACCAAGCCTTTGGTGAAAGCAGGGGATCAGCGATCGCGCACAGGGACAGAGCATTGCTTTGAGATGACGTCTGGTAGCCTAAAGCACTAATTTACACCATATAAACGAAACCAGTAATACAATGATAGTAAAGATTGATCTTCAGTCAGAGTAGAGGTCAGAGATCTAAGCAACATGATCACAAGTTTCTCCGGGTCATTTGTGAGCTGTCATGTTTTTATTTACTGTGTGTGTGTGTGTGTGTGTGTGAGAGAGAGAGAGAGTTCAGCAAGCCAGCTAAACAACAGTCTTAATTTTCACGAAGGTCCTCACTTTCTCAGATGGCAAAAGTCATCAAGGTGGTTACAGTTCCACAGGGCTGTAGTCAACATCCACGGAACAGCATTATGAAACCAGTAGCAGTATCTTGCATATCACAATGCCAGGGCTTGGTGTGTGCCTGCCTAGATATGTTTAGAGCTAAGATGAATTGTGTTACCAGGGATTAGGGAAAACTGGCAGAGGAAATGGACAAAGTATAAATGTGACTTGGACCAAATCTTCTAATAATAATAATACATTGTGTTTAGCACGTTTGAAGATACACAAATTTAATTATTAAAAAACAACATAGAAACCCAAAACACAATACAAGCACCACATAGGACGAATATTTAATGATTTATCATTATTGATCTGTCCCTTCTTTCTTTTGACCAATGTTAATGCTAATGCAGAGCGTTTTTTGTGTTTATCATGTTTCCCCCATTTCTCTCCCTTTCTTCCACCATCACCTTTATTTCTGCACCCTTTTATCGTCAACCTCTTTGCTACTTCCATCTAGATGTGGTGGCACAGTGGGCGCTATTTTGACTTGTCCTCTGGAGGTTGTGAAGACCAGACTGCAGTCCTCTTCCATCACTCTCTACATATCTGAAGTCCAGCTCAGCACCGTAAACGGAGCCAGTGTGGCTCGTGTCGCTCCACCAGGGCCTCTTCACTGTCTCAAGTAAGGAGAATGATGTGAAATGTTACTTGAACTTTACTTTATTAGGGGTCATTTAAAAAGGACAAATACCATGGTTAGTTTTTATTACCTACAGGATATGGGGATATACTGTATGTCAACTTGGTACTGAGCAAATCTGACATAAATATATATTAAATTGTCAGTCAACATTGTTATATGAATATTGTGTGAGATTTCAGTGTTCTCTTGTCCCGGTCTCAGTGGTAGCTGAGTGATATATCTGAGCTTAGTCGACAATTCTAGCTGTGTGAACTGAACAGTGAATGTTAATACTATCATATCAAACTGGAAGTGGTTGTTTCTCAAAATGACAGAAAGCATACAATGTTATGGTAAAATGCAAACGGGGGGGAAACAAATTCAGGCAAAGACATGATTGACCAATTTGGAAATGTGTCAGCCTGCTAGACAATTTGCAGGTATCCTAAATTGCATTAGACACTCGATGAATGTCCAAAGAGAGGAGCAGAAGGAAGAAGCTTTGTTTTATAATCAGTCTGTCAGAGCTGTGGCACACGCAGTCTGTTTGTTGTCACAGCAAAGGTTCTTGTCTGTGGGTGAACTTGTCCATTGGCAGTTCATGACCCAAAGACACAGACTCTACAGTGAATCCACAGTAATAATGAAACGGGTTATTTGTATGTCCTGTATCGCTGTAATCTTCCCTGAGTTTACATTGACTCTTATATTACACTGCTTCCTAAGAACAAATGTGATTTTAGAGGATAATTATTTGCCTCAACGTGACACCTTAAATGCTCCAGGAGACAGACGGCTGCATCACCATAATGAACGAATTAAAATAGTTTTAAAAGAATGTAAATAACTCACTCTGACAATCAATTGATCCTATAGCTGACTGCCTACAATGTGTATTTATCCTTCCAACCCATTTGGTGTATGTGCTGAACCGGAAAGATCGTTTCCAGAAATGGTTAACCTTCCCTGGGGTGTAGGGATTAGGTTTTCCTGGACTGCTGGTGAATCTTTTAGCAAACAACTTGTTTAGTTTTCTGCAGAATCCACAACCAAGACACTTGAGCAACGCAACAGATAAAAATCCCAGTCTCAAGTATATTCTATTAGTGGCACCCACGGACAAAGCAGATCGATTTTAAGCCGCATATTGATTTTAAAGCTCTTTTGGGTACTTTCTCTAAATAACTACTGGGAAACCGATTCAAGAAACACACGATAAATTGTTCCTTTTTTTTGGCAACATAATATGTAATTCTTCTTCTCATTAGACTATGATAAGTTTCCAGAAAAATGGGAAGTGAGAGTGTAGGGGAATCCAACATTGGTTAGGTGTTTATTTGGAACAGACTGAAAACCAGAGAGACTGGATACTCGTAATTAACGTCTCTGAGGGATTAACGGTGTAAAAGTAAATGTTCAGCGTGGTCGCAGAGCTCAACTCTTATTCTCTGGCAACCTATTTCCACGACTGTCACAGAGTGTTAAACACATTGCATAATGCACAAGCTGCTGTGTGTGGAATTTTCCACTGCCAAATGCTTGCATTATTCACCTTCCAAATTAGCAATCTTGGACAAACGTCTCTAAATATTGCTTTTTGATGAAGACTTTTAGGATAAAATTTAGATTTGCCAGGATATACAGGCAAAATCTTGCCTGAAACTGAAAATGCTTATCTTGCACTTGCACAGTTCAGTAGAGATCTTTATTTGTCAACAATGTGGTTAACCAGAAATTGTTTTTTTGTTTGATTTGTTGTTGCAATAATTGGAAAGGTTTTCTTTGTTGGTTTGCCTGCTTTAACAAGGTCTGTTACCAGTGCATTCTTCAGGATTTTGTTTAATAACACTGTAAACAACATCGGGGGCATTGTTTTGGGCCCGGCGTTGGTCCAGTGCTGACATAAACCGACTTCTTGTGTTGTCCTTGAGATAAACAGCCACTAGCTGAAACTGTACACCGCTATTACACAATGGAGAGTGAAGCAGGGCAGAAGAGGGAAGAGGGCTATGGCAAGGAGAGGAAAAAACCCACACGAGTCAAAGTGGGTCAACATGCACTGAGGAGCAGGCATTGTTCCATTTTAGAGCAGAGTATGTTTAACTAATGATTTAAGATTTGTGACTGTGGAGAACACTGTCACTCTGCTCTGTGTTTTATGTACGTTTAGGCAAATACTCTGTTTTTTGAGGAGATGCCGTATACTGTAAATCACTTTTGAGTTGAAATATTTAGCTATGAGCAGAAGTTTGTTAAACTCTCAGTGCCTGGGTAGGAAGGCACCGCCCACAAACCCACAAGCTGAACAATATACAGCTACATTTAGTATGTAGCTGCTCAACAAAGATCGCAGCTATGTGTTGTTTTTTTCTGTCTGCTATTATAATGATTTAATCCACGTCAAATAACCAGTTTATTATCTGGTCCAAAGAGTAGATTGTTTTTCTTGTCTTTTGCATCTTTTGTTTCTTTCCAGGATGACTGTATGCTTTTCTTTGAATGTACTTTGTGCCACAATGTATGTGAAAACCTGAGATGAATGCAGGTGAACTTACCATAAGCTGTGCTCATTGTGACTGAGGTTACTGGGTTAGAGTGGAGACGATTAAATTATCTTTATACTCAGGTGACGACAGAAAATGAACACGTGGATCGTCGTGATAACACCTCCATAAACCCCACCATGTCCAGGACACCTGTCATTTAATTTATTTTGGGTCTTCCAGTATGATAGCAACCCTATGTGTAATGCCAGGCTGTATTGAGTGTCAGGTCCTGGCAGATTGCCCAAAAAGTATCATATACTGGTTCCTCTGCTGCTTAGGGCACACTCTCTGGATATAAATTTAGCTGCAAAAATAGATGTTGTGCTAAATGAAATGTAGTCCATACGGTTTGACCTCTTCAATTTGGTAGATTTCCTTTCTGTTTCCCATGATCGACCATAAACATCAGTGTAAAGTATTAGCTCTGTATTTTTCTGTCCTTGTACAGCAAGGGATTTTTACATACAGTTTTGAGATAGGGAACTGTTGTGTGTTTAACTCAAACACGATGGATTGTAAATGGCAAACATTAACAGAATAGTTCAACATTTTGAGAGATACGGTCATTTGAGTTCAATCCATATGAAGCTTGCGCCAGCCTTTGTACCGAAACAGGCTAGCTGTTACCCCCCATTTCTACTCATTGTGCTAAGCAAAGCTAATCAGCTACTTGCACCAGCTTAAGATTCAGCGTACAGACATGAGAGGTATTATTGCATGGATGTTGAATGTGCTGTGCTTGCTCATTATTATGATGGAATTACCAAGAAAACATGAATTGAAATCTCAACGTCTCTCTGCCGCAGGTTAATTCTAGAGAGAGAGGGACCTCGTTCACTCTTCAGAGGACTAGGACCCAACCTTGTGGGTGTGGCACCTTCCAGGTATGTACAGTATTATCTACAGTATTCTGGGTATCTCTGAAGCAATACAGCAGACGTGTACAGAATGAACCCGAAAGAAAGAGAAAAGAAAATAACCCATACTTGCATGTCTGTTGATAATGAGTAGGTCACCACAATCTTTAATATGACTAAGAAACCTTCAGAATGAACCACTTTTATCAGCACTGGCATGACTAGTTATCAGAGAATAAAAGGATTTCTGCGTCATTTATTTCACACGTTACATCAAATCTGGGCACACATTTTTGTGGAGATATGTATTTGCTTCTGTGAGATCTTGTTAGATTTTTTTCCACCCTCAAGCTTTAAATACAGAAATGAATGGAGTTAAATTCACATCAAATCTGGGCTTCAAATCCAAGAGGAAATGAGCAAGTTCCTTCTCTCTTGGCGTGGCTGGTTAGGGTTGCATAACTGTCCGAAGTCAGTCAATCAAACTCTGAATGAAACAGCAGCAACAGCTGGCTCTGCCCAGCTGTGACGCTCTCATCATGTGGCTATTGTTGTTGTTGTTGTTGGTGTTGGTGTTGGTGTTGTAGTTGTATTATTGGAATGGAGTTATTGAGGCTGTTGTGTTCGTATGTAACCCCCCTCTGTGACCTGTCGAGTTCTCCCCAGCTACTGCTGCATCACATGGCCATTGTCATCCTCTACCGTTGGTTCATTATGGTCTCTGTCTCTATCTGAGTCATCCTTTCCATACTATAATCCTCTCTCTCTCTCTCTCTCTCTCTCTCTCTCTCTCTCTCTTTCGCTCTCTCTCTCGCCATGTTTGTCATTCTTTGCCTATATTCATGCAGACTTGCTGTGTCCTCTGGGTCCTTCACTGCCTCTGCTGTCTCGCTCTGTCTGGCTCAGTTTCTCTGAGGGCCGGGAATGCCCGTGTGTGTGTGTGTGTGTGTGCGTGTGTGTGTGTGTGTGCGTGTGTGTGTGTGTGCGCGCGAGCGTGTGTGTGTGTGTGTGTGTGTGTGTGTGCGTGTGCTCGTGCGTGCGTGCATGCGTGCCAGTCCTATGGGCTAGTTGTCCAGCTGTGGAAATGGCAGCGACAGCTACAGCAAACGGTGTTATAGGAAGATATTGTTACATAAGAAGTGGAGCCTAATGTTTTTCAATACCCTATCAAAATAGTTTTTATGTAGTTCCAAATGTAGATGCATTTTCCTGTGTCACATTAGAAATAGAATGCATCATCACATATGTACTATAAATATAAAAATTCAATAAACCATTTATTCATGGCTCCACTGCGACATGAAATGAAAACTCTTTAACTGTTAATTATTTTAGTCAGATTTCATTTTAATTCACGATGGTTTACCTGGCATATTTTGAAATGTAAGGATACTAAGTAGAATTTAATATTAATTTTGATGGACATGACATGTTGTTTTCCAGAGCATAGCAGCCTTGTTTTATACTCAGACAGACATACCAATTTGCACATATTTGGAGGATTAGACAAGAAAAACCTAAATGAAATGTCAATATGTGCAGAGAGTTGAAGTAAAAACTCCTTCATTACATTTTTTTGATTGGCTAGTTCATTGTAAAATTCAGTCATTATTCAGAGCTGCCAAATCCATCAGTTCAGCTACAGGCAGTAAAATGTAAGTGATTCTTCAAGGAAGATATTACAATGGGTTATTAATCAGCATGCCACTGTCAATGTCAGCACTGTTTATTATAGATACAGTGGAAGGTTCCAGTTTTAAAGATGTATGGCAACGTAAGATGCAGCACATCCACTCCATTTAATCACAGGCTGATTTAGGTAAAGTTTAAGCTTCCAATGCATTACAACTTAATGAAATAACAGACTTATTACTTTATTTATCTACAAGGGGAGGTCTGCGTTGCTGGGCTACTGAGCTATTTTCTCCTGTTATAATTAGGAAACTGCACTCTGATGCTCAAGAGCTAAAAAAATGTTTTTGATGCTAATGAGAGCCCGGTTCAATGAGCATGCTGCTGGTGTTCATTAGCAACACACACACACACATACAACGCGTGTGCATACAGAACAGCTCACATGAGCAGCAGCATCACTCATTACGTAGGAGAAATGCACATTCATACCCAGTCACATAATTCATCTCTCATCCGCAGAGCAACATGATTATGTTGTGCCTGTATCCTCTCAATTCAGGAGGGCAGGGAGGGGAGGTCTCTGGGTTTAATTCCACTCAGCAGAAATGTTGACTAAATCCTGTGATTTTATTTAGTGAGGACCAGCTAGACTTATTGGAGCTGATCTGCTACTAAAGAGTTATATGAGATTGAGATGCTCGCACGCACACGCTCACATGCAAGCATGGACAGCAAAGATAAACTCCTTTCAGTGTAGCTTTTAGACTACATATTAGCTTGGCTTAGCTCTAATGTATGCCCTCATGTACAATTTTTCATATTTAATGCAGTTTTTTTCCTCATGTCATTTGCCACAGGGCGATCTACTTTGCGGCCTATTCAACAGCCAAGGAGAAGCTGAATGGGGTGCTGGAGCCAGACTCTACCCAGGTGCACATGGTGTCGGCTGGGTTGGCAGGTAAAGATGGCTCCTTCTCCCCCTCCCTTCTGTCTGTTTGTCACTATCTGTGGCTGAGTGTTATATCTGTCTGTCTGTCTGTCTGTCTGTTTGTCTGTTTGTCAGTCTGCCTGGGCAGTGTAAACCACTGATGGGTTCTATAAAAAAAACTTGTTAAAGAATTATTCAGTTTGTCTTCATCAGACAGATTTCATTTTTCTTTATCTTCTCATCTTTTTTGTCACAAATTGAATTATCCCCCCCCTCCTCCTCCCTTCAATATACATGTGTGGGATGGTGGGATCTTCACAAATTTAAATGCTTGTGAATACCTTAAGCATGCTAAAGCTAACAAATAATAACTGTTATAGGCATTATGTAGCTAGCTGTTTCATGCATAGAAATATTACAAATAAACAATAAACGGGTTCAGAAAGCACAATTTGAGACTCTCAGGATCAAATTGACCTCGACCGTGATTGTGGTGACAACAGCCTCACTCTGTTTACTGTGAACCGAAGCCATGAAATATACATTAATCCATGTTGTAAACCATGAGTACTTTCTATAAATAAATAATTTTAAAGTAACGAGTTAATCTCCCATCTGGCATTTAAGATTAACTTGTTTAAAAAAGCACATTGAAACCATGCCAGTCACAGAGCACATATGTATTTACTCAAAGTTTTTTCTGAGCATTTACTGTCTGTAAATGCACCCAACTAACAAAATAATAGTGTCTTGCCTCTTCATGGAGGCCTTGCTAGCCCACATACAGTTAATGAGACAAAGCCTTATATCAGTAGTCTCAGACTTTAGTACACTAAAACCAAATGAGACACAGCACCCATGCAATACTTTCAGGCTATAATGTGCCACTGCTGGCATTTATACCATGACTGTGTCTATATATATTGTTAGCTGTTTGACAAAAAGAAGAAAACCACATGGTCCTCAAAGTTTAGGTTGTGCTTTCCTCCTCTCTTAGCCCCTTTAACCCCCATGTCCTCCATTATTTTTTCCCTCTTTGCCTTTTCCCCTCTTTTTATTCTTTCATTTTGAGGTCTCTGCAGAGGACTCTGTAAATGGTTTAACGTCCCAGTTGTTACTTAAACAGTGTGGTCTGGGCCCCCTTCTTTGCTCTGTGTGTATAGAGGAGAGAGCACGGCCCCCAAAGGTCAACCGGGGCCCCTGGCACTCGGGCGGACACGTCAGGTAGCACTCCATTTGATGATTTTTATGAATATTAGAAAGTTCATAATGGTTATTCATTGTAATGACATTACCATTGCTTATGGCAATGTGTTTGCTGCTGTTTTGTAGTTTTAGGTTCTTATTATGAGGTTTTGTTTAAGCTTAGTCTTGACACACACCTCCTTTCCCTTAGTCTGTTGTCTTGTTCCATCAACATAGTAAAGGTAAAGTAATGACACATACTTATGTAGGTTTTATGTTGTCAGCACAAAAGAAATGCTAACCTTGTCACTGCTACAGGATTGGTTGTGATCAATGTGCTCCATTTTGTCTTTTGTCGCCGTCCATCAACACCATTAGTGCCTCAGTCATTTCTTTTTAAGGGGAATAGGTGTCAGTCTATCATCCAGAAGGTTGGGACCATTTCGACATGACTTTTTTGAATTAGTGGAATTTCCTGAAGACAGTTTGCCTTGCCAGTTTAACCCCTTAAAAAAGCACAAACTCAAACTTGAATGTGGACAAGATGAAGGCACAGACATGTAAATGATGGATTTGGTCAAACTTTAACACAACGTATAGAAAAGTCAGTGAGTTTTTGGTCACTAAGCGAGAGGAGAGTAGTGTTTTTTCTTCATGTTGCACACATTTCTTCATCAGCACGGCAGTTGCACTTGTTTATCTATTGCACCTTGAATGAAATACAAATATCTGTGCAGTTGCGTAATACAGTAGAAATGTCTTACACTGTTACTGGACAGATAAATGTATTGTGTCTGTCTTTCATATGTGCACATTGCATAATAAAGCTTGTCAGCACTGAGAAATAGCAGAGTCTGACTGACTGAACAGCTAAATGTTACCCCGATGTTTGAATAATTGCTTCCAGTTTTGTAAAGTAGGTTAGTGGAGTCACTGCCTCTTGTGGCCTCCCTGCTTTGAATTGCATTCGGGGAAGGGAGGCGAGTCCCACTACTTCACTTAGTCTTATTTTCCCTTCCAGCAGTTAATCTAAAGCATGTTTGCTTTCTCTGAATGTAGGTCAAAGTTATCTGGAGAAATTGCACAAGGGTTACGTGTCTATAGAAGGATCAGAATGCACAGCATGCAGCAGCATGCACATGTGCAGATGCAGCTCTTCAGGGGTTCACCCCAAAGAATAACTTATATGGGTTTCATATGTGTTCTTCATGGCTTACTTATATGGCTTACATATATATATATAGGGAGCATGTTATATTTGGACAAAAAACATTAATAATAAAGAGTCAAGGAGAAGTAATGAACAAATTTAACTAAAACCATTTATATGAAAGTTAGTTAAATTGTCATAATAGAATAACAACTACATAGAACTGGCCTCTTGATTATACTGTGCACAATTAAGTTGTTAATTTTACAATAAACATTGAGACTTACCCATGAACATTCAGTAACAGTGGAAGACAAATAAAGTATTTTTCCACTGAAGCTGCCATTTCCAGTGTCCTTTAATGTGACATTGCAGAGGACTTAACTCCTTCATGATGTGTTTTTTTTAGAACACAGGCTGGCTCTCTGGAGACACATATTTATTTATTTAGTTTAATATCCCACTTTTTCCAGAATCTGGTGAGGTCCAGAGAGGTATTTTGGGCTGGCTGAGTTGCATTCGTTGTTCCCCCTCTTCACTATCACTATGATCAATCGTTTCATCCTTATGTCATCACATATTCATAAAACGGTCTCCTCAGTCCTTTTGTCACCATTGTCCACCTGTTACACACAATGAGACAAGGTTAGCATTTCCACCTGCCTCTCTTTATTTTCTACCTTTTCTCAGTAAGCATTTGATTTGGTTCTTTCTCTAATATGTAGATTATAAACTGATAATGGCACAATGATTATGAAGCATACATCTTCAATTTTATCTTCTCCTTTGTATCTGTACTTGTATTTTAGCTCACTGTGGTGAGATAGAGCTGCAGTTTTGGACTGGGTTGGTTTCTGTGCAGTCAACATTTCCTTTATTCCAGTTGATAAAAGGAGTAAAGGAAGGGATAAATTGTTATAAAGTCAAAGTAAAGCAATTGAATTCAAGGGGGTGGGATTTAGTGTTTGAGGAAAGATGGGGGGAGGTCATTCCTTCTCCCATCTCTTCCCTGTACAGTACTAGTGGGTTGGGGGTGGGTGGTTAATGGGGTTGGTGGGGGTGGATGTGACTGCTGCTTGTGTGTGACTGTGGTACAGAAAAGCCTGTGTCTATTTTAGGGCTTTACTGTAAAGCTTTCACCCCTGCGTGATTGGGTGGGAGACCCCCGCCATCTGAGCCCCCCATATCTGCAGGCTACTAGCTGCAGCGGGGAGGAGCTGGAGGAGCTTTGCCCCTCCCTCGTGAGTACACGCCATAGACGCTACTTCCTTCTACTTCCCTCTTTTTTCTTCCTCCTCTTTTTGTTCTGCTCTTCTTCTCTTCAACAGACCTGTGTCATCCTCTCTTCTTCACGCAGTTGCCTTAACGTAGGGCTGTGTTGCATTGATACACTAGATGTGCCTCAGGTCTCTTTATATACTTGCCCTCGTCTTAGCTGTTTCCTGCAAATGGCCATGTTTTATTCCTCTTATGTTACATCATTTGTATCAGAAACTTTTAGAGACACTTTGTGTCGTTTCATAATGATACAAAGTGCTCATTAATTAGCTTCACACCATACATATCAAACATTACATTACTGTATATTGCCTAGTGTTCCTACTAAACAAAAGCACAATGTCTGTTCAAAGTATTATAACCTGTAAATAACTCAAACAAGCGCATGCACACAATCCCATCTGCTTCATATATGTTCTGTGCACAAAAGTGCAATTGTAATGCATTTTCAGGGACCCCATTATTGACTGAACTAAGCCAACATTAAGATTGGTTGGGAAGGCAGATGGAGGTGTAGAACAAGGTTGCCTATCACTATTAGGAAGTTAATTTCATGCTAAATACTTTCCACTTTAGTCCTGCTGAATAATTGAAGAATCTCCTCCAGACACCATTTTGTTTCTCTGTGCTGTTGTAGTTGGGCTAGTATTAGGCCAACAACCTGTCTTTACGGTCTAACCAGTAAACCACTGGTTTGTTAAATGTCATAGAATAGAAATAATGAAGTAACTAATAAAGGAGGCACATTCATGTTTTTGAACCAACACAGAGAAAATTTAGAGCAATGTCAAATCTAAGAACCAAACTCTCTGTGTTGTGACTTGAAGTTGTGGAATGTCAGATTTGCTTGTAAAAAGGCCAATTGTTAAGTGTGTATTACAAAGCACATTGAAAGTGTAATACTGTAAAAAAACAAAACAACAACCATAATTTGCAAATGATTCCTTTTAGAAACACAAGAGCTCTCCATTAGCATTTCAAAGAAATGAATCAGACTTCACTATTATAACAATCTGACACTCAAAGGCCTAAAATGAATTTGCTGCTTGGCCTCATTTCCTAGTGTTTGCAGTTAGATATTTTTTTATCATGATAAACGAAATAAAGAAAGCACTCACAGCTGCTGCCTTCATGCACTTTTGTCAGTTACGATACTTCAGGAAGAGAGCTGTTGTTTTCATACACCTGTTTAGCAATTCACATGAAGAGGATCAATGTGTGAATATGGAAATGCATTTTTGTGTGTAACTCAATTCCTGATTTTTCAAAACAGATTAAATTGATACAAACATGGTCTTAAACCATCTATTCAATAATGATCTATTACTATCACAACTAGAAGTCTATTCTATCTCATAGTAAAGTAAAACACTGAAGTGAGTTGATCCTGTTTAGTGAAGTGCTTTCTCACTGTCCTTGTACAGCATAGAATAATTATTCTAGTTGATTAAATGATGTTCTTCCAAATGTCTCTGCATCTGTCTGAACCTCTGACCTCCTCTGAATTTCCCAGGGTTCACCGCCATCACAGCCACCAATCCCATCTGGCTGATCAAGACACGTCTGCAGCTGGAAACAGGGTGAGGAACCTCAAACCTTAATGTCATAAGTTCAGAAGTGTGATGGGTTGTATGACTCATTCATTTCCCAATAATTATAATAATAATAATAATAATAATATATTGTTTTTAGACTTAAATATCTTTGTATGATTACAGAAACCGGGGTGAGCGGCGAATGAATGCCTTTGAGTGTGTGCGGCGGGTGTACCAGATGGATGGCCTGCGAGGTTTCTACAGGGGCATGTCAGCCTCATACGCTGGCATCTCTGAGACTGTTATCCATTTTGTCATCTATGAGAGCATCAAACGTAAACTGCTGGAGTCCAAGGCCCACGCCAGCATGGACGAAGAGGAAGAGTCTGTCAAAGATGCCTCAGACTTTGTGGGCATGATGCTCGCAGCAGCCACCTCCAAGACCTGTGCCACCTCCATCGCCTACCCTCATGGTAACTTTCTGTCTCACTCACCTAAGTTTTTTTTTTTATGAAAGGATACGGCTAACTATATTCCATATTTTTCTAATTGTCCACAAATCCTGTGAAAAGACAAGACCAACAATGTGTTTTGTCCGTCTCAATATTTCCCCAGCCTGTCAGTGACACTCAGCCTCAAGCCCAATGCGTTCTACTGAAGATGTAAATCTTTTAAAACAAATCACTAATATATACTTTAGGTTAATTAATTTCCTAAAACAGCTGGGCACTGTAGTTTTTAACAAATGTTACTCAAACAGGAGTAAATAATGCATTTATGGATTCTTGTAGCCCTCTACAAGTGCTCTAGTGTGTTTTCGTGTCAGCAGGACGGTGCACGCAGGATCTCCTCAAAATAAACTTCAGTGCCCATGTTCATTGTAATGAAGGAACATGTCACCCAGCGTAACAGTGCGGCTCATTGATCTGCTTCTAATAGTTTATGAAGAACAAGTTAAGTCTGTGGCACAGGGGAAACAGCAATATTGGCTTTGGAAATACATGTATGGGAAATACTTGTAAGTGGAATCAAATCATTGTCAATCATTTGGTCTTTTCATGGGCTTTGAATCTGCAGCGTGTTTCTGTATTTGGTTGTGCATTCTCTAATTTGCATGTGTTTTCTTAAGTTGCACTGAGCACTCAGGGCCACCGTACCATAGTGTATTTAACACTGTTTTCTTCCTCTGCACTCTAATTGCAGAGGTGATTCGCACACGACTACGAGAGGAAGGCAGCAAGTATCGCTCCTTCTTCCAAACTCTGCTGACGGTACCCAGGGAGGAGGGATACCGGGCGCTGTATCGCGGCCTAACCACCCACCTCGTCAGACAGATCCCCAACACCGCCATCATGATGTGCACCTATGAAGTGGTGGTCTACCTGCTTGGCCGTTAGCCCACTGGGTATGTCTCCTTTCTGTTTAAAGAGGGAGACAGTTAGTAAATGACTGAGAAGGAGGCCCTTTGGCGAGGAAGAGTGGGGACGAAATGTCCAAATGAAGACCAAAGGAAAAGCAAAGATACTCTACTGGACCAGAAGAGGACAAATGCGCAAAACATAAATAAATAGGAAGGAGGAAAGGCGTTTGTTACCATATCAGCATCATCACCTCCAGTTCCCTTTTATCAGACTGCTGGAACAGATAGAGGGCGCTACAGTTCACGGAAGAGGTAATATGGTAGGACGAGAAAGGAGGCACTGACGGGAAAGACACCAAAAGAGTTTGGCACCTTCTAAACTAAAGGTACCTCTGAAAGAAAAGATTTTAAGCACAATTCAGTGGCCTTAACAGAAAGAGTCCCTCTCTTTGAGTGGATATTGTGAAAGGGGAATGCTTGGAGGCAGGAAGCTTGATAGCACATATAGGTCAATTTCAACAATCTCTACTTGGCACTATTTGCCTAGTCACTAGTCTGCACTTGCTTCAGTGCTGTGAGAGACTACTGTACGATTAGATGACTGGCAGTTAAGGAATGTTCATCTGAAGCAGAATGTCGGAGGGAAGTATGTTTTTTTAAAACAAGACACCTCCAGTCTGTTTTCACAACACCTGAACAACCCATCTTTGCACTACAGGAAGTGTGGCTTCAAGCATTCCCCTCTCAACACTGCAATCAACTCCCTCCCCCCTTGATGGCCTGAAGTTCATATACAACAGTCAGCTAAACTGGCCAAACACAAGAAAACACTGATGGCTTGTCACTCGAACATATGCCTCAGAATCTAGCATGTGAAACTACAGTGGGTTGAAACGCTGACTTTCATTCAGAGTTTTATCCCTCTGTATACCAGTGCCTGGTGGTGACGTGCTTGGGCTGAAGTTGGCCTCCAGTGTCGATAGTTTCTCTTTGTCAGACCTGAAATAAGATTGGTATTCTAGGCCAGCTTCTGCCTGGACTCAGTCACTGCCCAGGACTTTCAAATCTTGTGGGAAAACACGAGACCAACATGTCCTTTTTTAGAGATGTGAAATGTGTGATTGTCCAAAAGGTACCACGACTAAGTATCTACTATTGGAGTGCCACTACTTGAATATAATGTGACGGTGTGGGGAAACGTTGGAATGGGAGAAAGTTGGTGGAGTTTCATCATCACCCCATAAACTGTTTGTTTGTGTGTGAGTGTGTATGTATGTCAAACATTTTAGTCACTTTCACCATAGATCAAAGATCATCACGATCTATGTTCAAGAGTGTGTGTGTTTGTTCATGCATCTGCGGTCATGTGTGCCTGCATGTATAATTAATATCTACTCCAGATTTCCCTCCACTAACTATTAATCTTGCAAGACACTGCGGTTGGGAGTGTGGAGAAGCTCCTGTACGATACTGGCAGCTTTCATTCCCACTCTCATGCCAGTCCTTTTCTTCCAATGGCTTCCAACTGACCTGATAACATGCACTTTTGTGGCCTTTTAGGGCTTGTGCTTTGCATTTTATTGTGTGGACAGTCTGAACTTGTACATTGTAAAAGATAAAAAAAGTATTACTGTATATGAAAATGGTATTTTGCGCAAACTGTTCTTATAGCAGATATATTGTACAGTTTAGAGTTCTCAGTAGTTGTGAAGGATGTCAAAATGTGTGTAAATAATATAGATACTGTATATGCATATCATTTGTTGTCCGGCCCATGTATGATCATGCTGTTGTTCGCGTTTGCAAATTATTATTTTCATTTTTGTGCAATTTAACCTTGTTTAGACATGGACTGTTGACATGAATATTGTTATTGCTTGGCTGATTTTTCTTACAGTATAAGCGTTTGTTTGCTTTTTTGTATTTGTATGTTGCTACAAGCTGTCATGCAAACATTTTTGCTTATATAAATCCTGACAGATGCTGCAGGACAAATACTTTTATGTAAGCATTTGTGCTAGTGTTGGTCATTTTACTGCATTCATAAAAAGTGTTCCATTTTGTAAAGTTTCCATCACTTGTAATGTTTACATTGTTCCTAACTTTCAGATTATTTGGGTTCTCCTAGCAACATGTTTTGAAAATAGAAATGGAAGACATTTAATGTGAGAGTTCAAGAACTTGAATCATCTTTCTACAACACTGTACAGAGAATCACAGTGAGTTGGGACTGTTAAAAACTGAATTTGAGAGATCTGTTACTGAAGAGGGTTGTTGGTGAGAGACAGCAAATCAGTTCAAAAACATCACATGGCATACATAAAGAATTAATTATTGGGTAAATTTGTTTTTTTTTCCAAATTGTATCCAAGCACCTTATCAAATTTTGCCTTAAATAATTGTATATTATTAATTATCAAAATGTCCCCCTTTACATGAAAATGTCATGTAAAACGTTTGTTGATCAGAGAAAAGCCCTGCCTCCACATCCTCTATGTGATCTCACTTTTGCACTCATTCTCCATATGGAAATAATAAACTCTGCACAGTTTCCATGTTTAAAAAACAAAACAAAAAACATATTGTTCATTTCACTAATTACAGAAAGTCTGCTGCATTCACGCTTGATGTTTTTGAACGCTTTCATTTCCCCCCCTTGTTGCTGTAGGCCTATCATTTTGAGGCAAACTGATGTTGTAACTAGTGATAGTTCAGTCAGTCTCCATTGACATGCTGCTAGTACATAGTTGCTGTCGGTGCTTGAAATAAATTAGCTGACTCTGTTTAACATCCATGTTTATCTTGCAAAACACTAATAACTTTTACATCTTTGGCTCTGTTGCATTGATTCTTGAGGTCAAATTACCAAAATGTGACATGAATGGACAACTGGACAAATATAATATTTCACTTTATTTTTTACCTCTCATGTCAGCGTCTGTATGCAAATCTTTAACCTGTATGCTTGGACAGGATGCAGCCTCAAGCAGGTTTGAATGAAACCTAGAACATTGGTTTCTGCCAGCTCAATTGTTAATGTATTTGTTTGTTTGTTTGTTTGTTTTTTTAAACACAAAAGTAAATAAAAATCCACTTGCAACTAAAATTATATCAGCTTTTTTTTTTTCGGTCTTTGCTTGTTTATTTATTTATGTTTATTGTTGTACAGGTATTTGCTGTTTGTAACCGAAGAGTTAAGAAGAGGGCACTTGTTCAGGTGTTAGGATAATTAATAATTGATGAAAGTTACTGTACATAGTAATAACAAGCTCTTTTCAGTGGGCATATAAGAAAGTATCAAATAGTATAATAGAAAATCTCTTTCTCTAGTTTCCCATTCTTTCTGAGATATAGATTTTTATACATAGTAAAATAAATGTGTGTCTATCTAGATATAATAGAAAAAAACACTGAACAGAAATGTGGATTAGTAAACAAGTTACTAATATTTAAGAAACTACATTCCAATAAATGGGTAAAAGTCCGCGAGCTGTTTGTATTTACCTGCTACCACCGCAAGGAGGAGCCAAATAGTTTGTGATAGAATTGATAGAAGTAATAGTGATAGAATTCATCTCACTAAATTTCAATTGTCAATTGTCAGAAATGTCAAAATGTGATGGTGGTCAAATTTACCTTAATTAAACAAGTCGGTGTCAAAAAGAGAGACAGACGCACACACACACACACACACACACACACACAGAATCACACTTTGCACATATGCATCGATTTCTATTAAGTCCTCTTTCACGTGTAATACCTACAGCAGAATTAATCAATGAATGTGGCTAGGTGGAAATTAGAATAATCCATCATCATACATATTGTGGTGACTTATATCAAGAAATGGAAAAGAAAGACATTAGTTTGTATTGATTCTGTAGTGCGGCTGTTCCGGACAGCACACAGCGCACACACTGACCCTATTACAGCCTGATGCAAACCATTCAGCCATACTCTGTTTTACTTAAACAAAATAGCCCGAATTTAATATATAACAGCAGATTGATCTTGTGGTTATTTATCCGAATTGATTTCCACTTAATTTGTTTAGTTATAGAGATTCTGTTGGAAACCCCAAGAACAGAAAAACAGCGTGGAGATAATAATACCTTCAAGTGCTGTGGGAATGCTAACTGTAGTAATAGCTATGAAAGTGACTTTTTACTAATAGAGCTAAAAGCTGCCTTTTGGAGAATTGATTGTAATAATTAAAATAATAATACAAATGATAATAAGGTATTAATATATAATATAACTTTGTCTAATTTAAAAAGTGCTTCACAGAGGTTTTGTCCTGGTCAAGATCAGCAGCACATAGAACCTAATTATTAGAAAATGTGTTTTGAAGAAAATGAACATGTGCCTGATGCATAACAGTTGTAATTAAAATATTTGAAATACTGAAATAAGTTGATTATGACAAGTAAATTGAAGCTTTGAAAGAAGAGTCAGTTCCAGTGGGCACTGAAAAACGTTGAAGTGTCTATTAAAGTGCAGAGTGAAGTGTAAGTAAAAGTGAAAGTGTCCAAATGAGTTGAAGATTTCTTTGAAGTTCAAGCACTGAAATAAGTTTCAATCATCAAAGTGTACGTGGTAAATTGAGTTGTGTCAATGTAACCACTAAAAGAAGATGAACTATTCGTTAAAAAATAAGAAATCAAGGCAGCTCTAGTAGTAATAGCTGTAGTAGTAGAATTAGTAGTAATAGTATTCTTGTACAGGTCTACAGATGGGTACAACAGCAGAGTGAGTTTACGAGCAGCCTATGAACGCACCGTCAAAGCCTGAGCCAATAGCGTCAGGGCGGAACGCTGCGTTGTGGTGGAAGCGACCAATAAGCCCTCGTTCTGCGGAGTAAATGGACACTCAGCATCGGGTGCCTGGCCGCCTGGACGTATCGAGCTGCTGTTTACTGCAACAAAGAACCCGTCGCTACATCGCCGAAACACATGTAACAGCGCTGGAATAACATTGTTGTCATCAGCGGAGAATAGGAGAGGCCTCGGCTCTTCTTACCTCGTAGAGAAATCCACAGAGAAACGTGTCGTTTGCAGACGAGTTGAGTCTCTGTTCGGTGAGTGTCCCTCTGTTTACACCGGATGAGCTGACCACAGGATTTTGAGCGCTAGGTGATGTGTAGTTGTCGAGCGGAATCCCGTGTTTCCTTTAAAAAAAAGTATCTTCAATTGATTGATTGATTGATTGTATACATTTAAATTTCACGTCGAGAAAAACGACTTCTTTTTCTGTAGCGAGGGTTCATTTTAGTTAGTCGCCTTTTGCCGTGTAATAGTAGTGTGCTAAAGTTCTCACAGCGCACCTGAATACGCGCATGGATTCATGTGCTTGTATGATCTGGGTGTCTTTTCAACTGGTTACTTCTCTGGTCATTGCCTGAATATGTGCGTTTATATATCTGTGTGTGGGAATGTATTATAAGTGAGCAACGAGAGATGAGCATTTATCAGGAATCAGAAAAAATGCATTCAGTAAGTTGTTTGATTGCTTATTTATCATAGAGAAGAAGTATACCAGTGCTTCTTTAAAATGAAGCAATCTCTACGTGTGGCCCCATGTCTATGTTGTGAGTAATTCAAGCAAAAACCGATGTTTCTACTTTAGATCTCTAAAACTGTCTAGTATTTCAAAATAAAATACCTGACATCCGGGTTGGAAACCACAGTTATACGAATTGTACTATCAAAGCTGTTTAGTGAAGCATTGATTCAAAATGATTAACTTCTAATAACCAACACTGGCTCTTTGTAGAAGCATTAAGATGCTTAATAGAAGTGTTACAGGATGTATTACTCTAATACAAGCAGTTGGTTTTAGAGAGTTAAATGGGTTGAAGTTTATAAATAAAGTGGATTGCATTTTTGTAAGGTAACTATGCCCTTCCTTGCATTATTCTACGAGTGATCAATTCTCTCCATGACTACAGATTGACATTAACTCAGCTAAGAAGGTAAGGTGACAAGGATACGGAAAACAACAGCAGGGGAGTAGGGAGAGAGAAAGTGAAGAGGAAAGGTGGGGTACTCACTCCCTCCTCACATGTGCCAGGTGCAGTGTTGCTTCATTTGGTTTACCAACAAATGATAGGCAAAAAAGTGTGTGTGCAGAGAGAGGGTGGGTGGAGTCTGCCGGTTGATGGATGACCTGTCGTGGTAAGGGAGGTGGGTGGTTGGTGGGGAGAGAGACGGAGGGATGGAGGAGGAGGAGGAGGAGATGAAGCATTGTTATGGTGACAGGGGGTCATTTATCTGTCTGCTGGATCTGACCAGCCGGTCACTATGGGAGAACAGGCTGCTCACCAGCATCTCCCCTAATCGGCTGTATCTCTTTTTTGTTGTTGTTGTTGTTGTTGTTGTTCCCTTTCATCTTTAATCCATACTTACATACTTCCTAGCTCTTCTTCTTCTGCTTCCACAGCACTTACCCTGGATCTCACTAGCAATTTTTCTTGTTATACTCCCCCCACATTTCTCACACATAATGTTACAAACGTCCTCCCTGCTTGGCTTCTGTACTCACCCTCACCGACTGACACTTCAATTATTTGCTTTTTTTTATGACGCTTCAACTTTAATTTCAACTGCTTTCTGCCTCTACACATCAACTTACACAAATGTTTTTACTGACGGCTCAAATACTGAAATTGACAATTCATCTGTTTTTGCTCCTTACATACTGACACTCGACTATTTACAGTGCAACTGCTTTCAGTACTTACTCTTCAAATGTTCTTTCCACACTTACATTTTCCTGATAAAATTGAGGCCTTTCTAGTCCTTTTGTACATTCTTTGCATTTTTCTCTCCTTTTCTTTCTTCATTCCCTCTTCTTCTCAGCTCTCTCCCTCCTAATCTTTTTTTCTCTCTTTATTTCCTGCTTTTTCCCTCCCTTTTCAAAAACCTCCCCATGTGCCCTTTATCCCTCCAGAGAGACTAGTAAGCAGCATTATGAGTCAGCGTGAGGAGAGAGGCAGATGGGATTCAGCTCATAGGCCAGATAAGGGTTTTTGACTTGACTGTGTCTTATCACACACTGTCACTGCTACTTAAACTGAACAGATACTGCCTGGCATTATGTATAGAGTGGTAAAAAATCCTTAAACTGTAATAGTGGAAGATCTGTGTGATGCATGTTGGCTTAATCCCTGTGCAGAAGGGTGCCGGTGACGTCAGAGTACTACTTTAAATGCAGTGATGCAGCAATGGGCGACGATTTCGGCTAGTTCACAATAACAACCTGCCCAGGAGTTTAATCAACATCTTGGTCACAGAGTAGAATTTCAAATTAGATTTTAGGTCTATCTCTCTCCAGTTGCAGGACGTATTTCTCACCTGCATTCTGCTCAGTGCCCAGTGTGTCAGCGTGCTCATCATGCAGTGACACACGGGGCAATTTGGTGACAAGACAGAGAGCATTTTGTAGTCCGTATGAGCTGCTTATCGTCAGCCATCATTATTTTTAATTACTTTATTTTCCCACCTCGCCCACTGTGTTTGTTGTGCTCCACAGCAGAGTACCGCAGGAAGCCTGCTCTTACAGGAAGCAGGCTCAAAGATCTGAACCTGTGAATCCTCAAATTAGACAAAATCACAATCAAGTCACAAAATAGATCAGAGTGTTGTGTTTCTAATGGTGAGAGCATTTTGGCAAGCATGAGCAAAGTGTAAATTTGTGCTTTGAAATGATTTAGATTTATGTATGCATCCATCTAGGGGTAGCTGGTTACTTTTATTATTGCTCAGCCAATCATCATTTTGTCTGCCAATCCCAATTTCCCAGTGCTAAAAGTGACTAATTTAAATATTATTATTTTTTTGTCTGACCAACAGGCATGTTAGCATGCTGATGTTAACATTTATCTCAAAGTACCACTGTGCTTATAATAAGTACAAACTCACAAAGCCTCTAGCACGACTGTAGACAAATTTTCTGTTGATGAACTTGTTTCAGCTCTATAGATAGCTAGTTAGATAGATAGATGTCTGTCAATCTATCTGTTTAGTTCACTATTGGTATAGTCATTTATATATTTCTGTCCTGGACAACCATGTAAATGTATGCATCTTACACTAGCAGATGGAGTGGGAATGGATTTATATTCCGCAGCCTTTTGTTAAGTCAGTGATAGACTGCTGTGGGGGGGCTGTGTTTTGTGCCTGCTGATGTACTGGTGACTCACAGAGGTCATTACAATGACTCCAGTAATGGTGCACTTCACAGTAATATGTGCAGATTTCCTCCTGGTGCCTGTCAAAACAGAGTGTGGCGGAGATGAATTCAGATTGTCATTTATTCCCGTAAATCTGTTGTTGTGTGCAACTTTGCTGGTGTATCTCCTTGTGTTTTGGATTGCTCATCAGTTTATCAGGGCGAGGTTGATGCTGCTTGTCATCTTGTATGCGTTAGTTTGTTTTAAGAAGGATTGCAGCAGTGAGTCGTTAACCAAATTTAGCCTTATAAGCCAGCAGGGAACATGAAATCATTAGTGTGACAAACTGACCTTATTTACAGCTAATGTCCACTCCTTGTAAAAAACATGTCATCTTAGCTCATTTCACCTCGACGTGTCCTGTCTTGTCACAAATCGTTTGGCTTTCCGTCATTCCCAATCATCTCGTCTGACATCTTGTCTGATCTGATTGGAACTTTTCTCTATCTTTTGGTTTCTGGAGAGTAAAGAGGGCTGCATGGAGGGAGGGAGTAGCGGCATGCTCATTTACATATAAATGACAGAGGTGCCGTTCTCTTGGTCATTTGTCATTTTGAAGTGATTCAGTGTCTGCGTGTTTTGTTTGTGTGTGTTTGTCCTGAATATTGAAGTGTTTCATTTCCCTTTTCTGTTTGTGTCAGTGTAGCGTCATTATGTGTCAGTGTCAGGATAATCACCACCGAATCACCTGCCTTGTACTGCGGTCTGTCTGTGATTTCATGGCTTCCATGAAATGATCTGATGGCTTTTCCAGTTCGATAAAATCAATAGAGTCATCCTGGAATGTAAAGCAGGCATGTGGTTGTTTTGGCTAGAGCGAAGAACTTCAGATAACTGTGAGGAAAATGTGAGGCAATGAAAAGCAACAGGGTGTATTAACTGCTCTGATATGCTCTTGGTGAACAACACATGTCTGTTTGGATGTTGCAAGTGTTTTTTTTTTTGTTTTACGAAAAGGAAAAACAATAGGATATCCTGCCAGAGACTCTCTGTAAAAGCCTTAGAGTCTTCTCACGTATCATCTCTGAGTGTTTTTGTAACAGGTATCCTGGCTGGTTTCTCCAACTACTTATTTATAAACCCAAACATGGACCAGACAGCACTCTTAGGCCTAGTTACACAGATCATATTTGCACTAATATTAGATGTGATATTAGATTAGTCCTCAGGCGTTAAAGGGAATAGGATAAACCCAGCCAATGACACTTTTACTGTAACATAGCCTTAAGGCTGGGGAATTTGACCAAAATATCAATGGCACAATATTATTAATATAGATGCCAGAAGGGCCTCCTGACAATAATAAGTATGCCATGTATGATCATGGTTTAAATATGCTACACTTGTTAAGTATTAAAGAAACAGTTCTACATTTTTTTTCAAATACTCTTATTTGCATTATTGCCAAGAGTTAAATGAGAAAATTGATACTGCTCTCATGTCTGTATGGTAAATATGAAGCTACAGCCTGCAGTGGGTTAGCTTAGCTTAGCATAAAGACTGGAAATGGGGAGCTTGACTCAGTCAAAAGGCAACAAAATCTGTAACCATTATTGAGCTTTAAAGGTGCTGGTAAGCTGATGTTATGTTTGGACAGAGTCAGGGTAGCTGTTTCCACCTTCTTCCACCTTTATGCTACGTTAGGCAAATAAGCTTAGCATTCTGAAACCAACAACTTGAACTTCTCAAGTTTTCTTCATCACTTTCAGTGTGTACAATAAAAAGCAAAACCATGAAGGCCTTTGAGGAGAGCCTGTCTAAAAATGCTCGCCAATACCCTCATTTGTGTTTCACCCCACTCTATGATGAGGTTTTCCCACCCCACCTTTCAGTGTGGCTATTCTATATCCAATAAACACTTTTGCCTTTAGACCAGATGGAAAACATGTCATACAGTAACTAGCATATGACTGGATGATGACGAAGTGTGGTAGTTTCTTAGCGCAACACTCGCTAAATCATCTGGTGAACATATTTGACCAAACATACCTGCAGAAGCATAATTAGTACCTTAGTCGTTTGTTGTCCTACTGACTCCTGATGTCAGTATATTTTAGTTTTTTCGCACAGCTCTACTTGGCAGATACTCCAAGCCAAAGGGGAATAGAGGGAATCAGTTTTTTTATGTCATCACAAAAACAAGTACTGCCATAACTGATTATTGATTTTGACTCAAGTGATTTCTGCCCACAGCTGGGGAAGAGAATTGCCACTCTGGCCCTACAGCTCAATATATATACATGCACCTATCAGTGAAACATCACAGCATCATTTAGATTCATAGAAGACAGGCAATATTTGAATGTGTTTGCTCGAATGTTCATGCATGAAGTGAGCTCTCCATATCAAATGAAGCAACTCTTAGAGCAGCAAATGCAAAACTCAAAGTGAAAGTGTTAGTTTTTATTGAAATGATCTTGCAGCAACAACATTTATACAGAAATAATAAAATCTGTCTACCTAAAAAAAACTGTGAAATCCCTTGTCAAGCAGAAATAGTCTCTGGCTTCGATGGCAGAACTGCATGACGCTGTTGATATTATCTGCTAATATAACGGGACAGCCTGTGTTTAAAAAGTGTGAGGGCATTTCCTTCTCTGCCTCCCCCTCTTCCTCTCTTTGTCTCTCTTGGTCTATTTTCTGGCCATAATTACAGAGCTCATGAAAGCATTTAGAGTCTCATGAATATTTAGATCTTAGAGGGGAAGTGTCAGGGGAGACCCATGTGTGGCTGGTCTGCCCTAATTATGGAGATAGTCCTACACACACACACACACACACACACACACGCACACACATTTAAATGAGGGAGGGAGGCCAGAAAATGATCAAAAGCTTCCAATTTGGAAAAAGTTAATACAGGCTTAAGCAAAGGTACAAGCATTCAGAAAAACTGGCACATGTAAACACAAACACACACATATACACACACACACACACAGCAGGGAGATAATATTAGCACAGCTGGCTGTGGCTTGCAGCTGGTTCTTTCTGCTCATGATTGTTTAATAGTGAGTTAATGATGGACGTGTGTGTGTGTGTGTGTGTGTGTGTGCGCGCGCACATGTTTTTTGATGTCAGCCTTACTCACGCAGTGATGAACAGAAGTGTGACTCATTGACTGCGATGGACACTATTGACTAAAGGGGAGACAGAAGGGGGGGGGTTGTGCTTTTTGGCTGGAGTAAGCTGGAGAGGAAGGAAGGGGTGCGTGAACAGAACAGAACAGAAACACAAACGTAATTATTGAGCTAAAAGGAGGATGGAAGCAGAAAGGAGGAAGATAGGAAGTTAGGGGGGAGGAATAAAAGGTGGATGAGACAGATATATGGTGGAAGGAAAAATGGAAGAATGAGAGTACAAGAGTGTGGGCAGACTGAGATAGGAAAGAGGAAGTAAAGAGAGAAAGAAGACAGGTGAAAAGGAAGTGAGAAAGAAGCAAACGAGAGAGACGGAGAGGTGACAGGAAAAGAGAGGTTTGCATTTTGAAGGAGGCTTGTATTATAATGAATCATTTCAGATAGGGAGGCTTGTGAAGCATTGAGGTGAGTGGTGAGAAGAGAGGAGAGAGGTGTAAGGAAATGTGGGAGAAAGATGAGAGAACCAAACGGCATATGAGAAGAATAAGAGAAGAGGGAGTACAGTAGAGTTTCCCTGCAGATGGTGATGTCTCTGTAAAGGTGAGAAGCGAGGGTGGTGAATTTAAACACAACAAGCGCATGTTTAGTCCCAGAATAGAAAATGACATGATAATATAAATGATTCATTGCTACAGTTAGGTGTATGTACTGTGCTTTATAAATTCATAATGCTCACATACTGTCGCTGAACTGAGATCAAGCGTTAGAAACGATCCCTTGGGTTGCCTCTCACAGTAGCATTTATGACGATCAGAGCACATTTAACAGCTGGTAAGCCTCAGATACTGGATCACCGAGTCACTTAAATGTCCAGAGGGATGACACATTTAAGGACAAACCAACAAAAAGTGTCACAGTAAGGTGTTCGAAGCCTGTAAGCCTCCAGAACATCTTCAGTGCTTCTTGTCATAGATTCTCCAAGTCTCTGAAACTACTGGAGGTACGAGCACCATTCTTCCAAATGTTATTCCCTCATTTGGTGTTTGGATGATGATGATGATGATGATGATGATGGAGTAGTGTTTTATAACATGTCACTCTAAAATCTAAAATCGTCCACATTTGTTATGTTAAATCACCAACTTATTCAGGTTTTTCGTTTTAACCGACAACTTTAACTTGCAAAGTTTCACCCTCTTCCCAAGCTCAACCAAGAACAAAGTCAGGGCTGCATGTCAGGTGACATTCTTGGGTTTACAATTGTAGTTTTATACCCCTTTCAGACAACAGACCTCTCACTCTCTCTCCTCTTTTTCTTGTTCTCTCTTTTTGGCAAGTCGATTTAAATGACATTTAAATGTTATCATTTAATTAGCCGGGCAGCCTCTGACCTGCGTCCAGTACTGGTTGTCAGGAGGGTTATGAAGGATGGAGAAATAATCAGATAAACCCTCGACTTGGGGGTTTGACCCGAGTCAGCGTCTGTTTGAATGAGGTTTGGAATACAATCTTAAAGCCACTGTGTATAGGTTATGAAAATATCAACTTTGGTGTCGCACAATTTTATTGAAATTAAATAAGTAGTAATAATAAGTTTAATCCACGATTGTCCTGAATGGACGTGTATGTATGTATGTATGTATGGATGTAATGGATGTAATGGATGTAAGTAATGGATGTATTGAGTTGTGGTTATCGCGTCAAACTGAGCTGCCTTGGTGATGATAATGTGTTATATGTTGCTGTCGAATGGTGTCTGACTGAACTGAGGCGCTGCACAACTCGCACACCGAATAAGTCCACTAATTTAAACAGTTTTGACAAGTCAAAAGTTTGGACACACTTGAATTTGAAATGTGTCCAAACTTTTGTGTGCGTGAAGTGAAGTGAAGTGAAGTGAATTCATACCACGCAAAATATGTATGTGTACCTTATGTAGCGCATTGCTATAATGTTCTTGGGGCTAGTATGGATGTGTGGAGTGTTGTCTTTAAGTGGAACATCCTTTTGCTCGTCACAGCATCCAGACATTAAAGACGAGCTCATTTCCATGACAACATGACCAAAGTCTTTGCTAACTATCTCGTCGCTGTTAAATATCTGTGTCAGACCGGGAAGTTCCATCGTCCAGCCGTTTCAACGCTGTGGTCACGACAGGAGATCAGGCTCGTCTCACCGCCACCATGTGTGAGCTTTCATCAGGCCACTTCACAGCCCTCTGAGCAGAAACCAGACCACCACCACATGCTGTGAAGGCATGCTGCTGCCGCACAGACAGTGACCCACACACTGGTATGATTATGAACACAGCCACACACACACACACACACACACACACACACACACACACACACACACACACACACACACACACACACACACACACACACACACAGGGGGCGCCACACCTCTCACACGGGTAACACACCGCAACACA
>JAVQJD010023109.1:0-13520 GCA_036023655.1 Nannoperca australis
AGAGAGAGAGAGAGAGAGACTTTAGAAGACTAAAAGAACAAGTGACAATAAATATTAACTAATTAAAAAGCAGCACATACTTTAGGTTGATGGATGCATAGCGTAGAGTTGCCCCTTCAAACTCCTTCAGACTTTGATCAGATCCAACCTCTCCCTCCTCCTGAAGACACAGATGAGAAGAAATATTCTTAAACATGGAGATTTCAACTTATTCCAATTAGAGGATGTCAGCACTCACTGAACATAAACTGTGAAGTTATGTTCACTTGAACAGGACTTGTGTTTTTGTTAAGTTGAGCAAAAACCACACATGTGCCCATAAGACAGCTGGGTTCCTGAAATATTGGGCTAATGAAATAAAAAAGGAGAATTAGAGGGCCGATATTATCAGTTGATATTAGCTTATCACAGATAGCACTACTGCCATGTGTGCAGATTTGGAAAAAGAAACTGTGCACAGTGCAAACCTGTTTTAATATTTGTATGAATACTCAAAAAAGAATCAACATTTATTTGTTTCTTCTAAATGTAATAATATGTACCAACTCATCTCACAGTGTATTTTGAGTACACTCAAATAAACAATAAAATTCTTGCCACAACTTACCTTCCATAGTTCCCCTTCGCCAGCTCCTTCATCTGTGCTGGAAAGCTGAGCCCAGGATTCCTGCCAAATGAAACGCGAGATATTAACATCTACAGACTGGCACGCCATTGCCTCTGTCCGAGCTAAATGTGTGCGAGACCTCACCTCAGGTTCCTCGCAGGGTGTAGTCTCCAGGGACATAGTCGAAGACATCATGGAGTCGCCAACTTTCCCGAGAGGAGAAGGAGGATCCCACTGGGTGGTGCCTGTGGGGATGTGCCAGTAGTATGTGCCGGATGTATCTCGCACCCTCATCCATCCTGAAGGCAGGTCTGTGTCTGTCTCAAAAGCACTGGAATCCCAAAAGGACTCTGAAAGGCAGGGGGCAAAGGAGAAACACAGGAAAACAGAAAACTGTTTAATGTCTGGATGAAAAAGAACAAAAGAAACTTGCAAGGACAAAACACTGATTCTATTAAATGTGTATATATGCCCACAGCATTAAAATAGTTGATTCATAAAAGTAATTAAGTAAAATGTCTGACAATCGGATAAACTGGAATATAAACACAGGAATAACGATTCAAAGTAGCCAGCAGTTTATCTTCTTTATAAGCTTAATAATCAATAACTACAGTTATGTTCTGTTATGTTGTTGTTTTGACTTTTCCTTTTATCAGCTTGCTAATGAGAAAGAGAAATGATTTTAACATCATTGTTAGAGATAAACTCCATAACTTAAGTGTCGTTACCAGAACAGGTGACAAACAATATTACTGACTACTGATGACATTAGATTACTACTATACTACCACTATACACTCTTCTTTGCTGTATTCAACTACTATACGTTGCTACGTACTACTATAATTTTACTGAATACTGATACTGACAAAGTTGAAAGATTATCTGTATGCAAACTAGTAGTGTGTCTATAAGCCTTTGTACACCAAGGCTAAAATGGATTTAGTCTTTAATCTGGATGAAATGAACAAGTATATTCCACGTATGTGTGCTTCACAGGAGTTATAGTTGTTCAAGTACATTGATAACAAACACTATTATCTATTTGCATTATAGTCTAATATCAACAACTTGTGTTGTTTTGCAGTATTTTGCAGTAGTTTTCTTAACTGAATACATGTCGTCTGCGAAAGCAGTGACACCCGACTGCTCTTTACAGGCCTGTTTAATGTTGTAGTTGTAAATGCGCGGCCTAAACATCAACTTCATGCACTTCTATTTACCTCTATTGCCATTCGGGGAGCTGTCAGCTGTGTTGTCCTGAGACAGTGCAGGCCAGCTGGGATCTTCCTCATTTGGTGTCCCATTCATGTTGGAGAACAGGAGGCAGGCATTTCTCCCCACAACACTGCCCTCCCTCTGAGACTCCACATCACTCTGTTCTTCTGTCACTCCTCTGGTATCACTTGATGTCTCTTCATCTTCCTCCGATGTATTTTCCTTCTCTTTACCATCTTCTTCTCTCTCTTTATCTTTCTCTTCTGTGGACTCCAGAGTGTCGATGAGTAGTGGCTCATTAAGGATGTTCTTGGACTGCTCCTGACTGAGACCAGGGGTCATTGCAATTTTGGGAGACTTGGTTTGCTCCTCGTTTCCCTGTTCTTCCTGAGTGGTGGTCTGATGGGGGAAGTCTTCCTTGTTCCCATTCTGGCTGATGTTGCAGTTGTGGTCCTGGTCCTGCTGGTTCTCTGCTACTTTCCGCAGCTGGTTCCGGCCTTCTTTGACCCATTTGGCATTGTTGCCAGTGGACTCCTGGTCGCACCAGTGGCTGCTGTCATTCAGCTTGTTCTTAAGCTCTTCATCTTTTTTTTGTTTATTCACAACAAATGCCATATCTTCATCATCATGGCCACCCATGGTAACGTTCCATGTAACTGCTCTGACGGAGAAAGAGGTTGAGATTTATTAGCATTACCGTTAGCATGCTAGCTAGCAGGCTAGCAATTAATAACGGAGAGATTCAGTGAATAGTTTCTCATTAGAGTTCGAGAAAATGTGCCGTGGCTGCTCCCTACGAATATATCGCAAGCTTTGACTATGTCAGCATCACAAAAAGCGGTAAAGTTAAATTGGCTGTAAAGCAACTAGCAACGATTCAATCTAGAGACTGAAGTCTGTGTCTTGTTCGTGTATTCGGCGTGACTATTAGTGGTTACTTTCACCGTTGGATTTTTCGGTCGAATATGAAACGTACTTCAGCAGCTTTACCTTCCAGCTGCCAACACGACCTTTCTCTCTTTTTATGTTGAGCTCAATTTAGAGCCAGACAGGAGCTCAGTGCATCATTTTGATTCAGACAGCTGGCTGTTAACTAAAATCCAGTTCTAAAAGCAGGTTGCGTGCTAAAATACAACGATTTCTATCGGGTTCTATCACCGCAGCTGAAAATAACGGGATCCATCCGCCACCTTCACCGTCGTCATTTTGGCTAGGCTAATGTTAGCTCCTGGGTTAGCTAGCTAACGTTTCCATACAGGAACATCAAAGCTAGTGCGGTGACAGTGATTTATCAATCGTATGTTAAGAATGTCGACTTACCAGCTACACCAAACCTCCTGTTGTCGAAATATGCTGAAGTGTGCGAGCTAACTACATATTTGAGTATCGTGAGGGCTCGCTTCGTATCTAGGTGGTGTTTTCTGTCAGTGGGCTCGACTGGTGATGGAGGACGAACCTGCGTCACGGATTAACGTCACAGCCAGAGCCCACTGCTGCCACTCAGGCAAAGAGCAGGACAGGAACTTCAAAAAAAACAACAACTTTTTAGACTGTTTTTGGACATATTGATCCGGTGATGCATATTTAGGCTCCTCACGACTAAAGTCATACAAGCATAATGAATATCTTCCGTGTCAACAGCAGTATCTATAATGTCTGATTCTTTCATAGGCATGGAACTGCACTAAATGGAAACATCTATATATTGAATAAGCACTTTATAATAAATTAATTAAGTGTTTATACATTTTAATGGTTAGTCATTTATTTATTAATGGTTTATGGATCAGAAATACGACAATAATCTGGACCAGAATCCCTTTGACTATTAATTTACGTTTAAATCTGCAGGCTTGATTATTGTATAAGAACATTTTATTAATGACTTGATTAACATTTGCAACTGCGTACTTGAGGTTTATTGCCCTTAATTCATAAATAAATAAACCTCAAATGAGCAGATGGCTTATTAGAAAGTGAGAAAAGTTAGTTATTTAATAACTTTATTGAAATATAAAATGATAAAATAGCTTATTAGAAAATAGGAATCTGTGACCCAGATATTTTTTCTGGCAGACTTGAAGTTGTTCTTAATGGCTTTTAACTGATATAAAATATATAAACATATGCCTTTTCTGTTGCTTGTTATATTAACCCCACCCCACCAAAATATGACAAAAGCACTATTCCACACTTAGCTAGCTGTTAATTCCCAATATGAATTCACACAGACAAGTTGCTCATTTTTCTTTTTTAATATACTTATATATAAATACATACATTTGTATAAGTCATTCTTGATTTTGGCTACAACCTGTGATTCGGCACAAACAAGCAAGCTGTTGGAGGCACAGAAACAATGCAGGTGGAAGAAAAGAAAAAAACAACCCACGAGACTGATATAAATTTGGAGGTCATCTAGAGGACCGAAATAATAGAAGTGAGTGATCTCAATATCCCAGTCACCTTCAGTTGGCAGCTGCTCTGGTGTAGCCAAAAGACTGAGAAGAAAGGCAGTCCCCCATGCTCGATCACAAAACCAGTAATTACGACTGTACCTAGGATATCCATGATGGGTACATGGAAAACTAGGTGTTACATAGATTGTCAGTATTCAACATGAAAACAACACTTGAGTTAAGCGCCAACATCTTGAAACAGAACGACTTATTCTCTTTGTTGAATATTACAGCTAACTGAACTCTGATCATAATAACACTACTTACTTTAAAAATTTGAAGGGGAAATAAACTAGATTACAGAAATACATTTGAGTAATCTAGTTAACTGAATTTACATAATTACAATTAACAAGAGAAAATCAACAATTTCGCAATGCATTTTGAAATTTCCTTTGTAAGAAAGAAATCAGACATTTTTGCTGCAGTGAAAAACAAAGTGTCTATGGCCAGTTTTACATCATCAGCAGGTTGTACAGGATAGAAATCAGGCAACATCAGGGACCAGTGCTCAAGACAGGTCAAGCTCTACACATCACTACACAGCCAAGCTGAGTGGTACAACACTGCTAAGTACTCTCATGGTCACCACTCATTCATACCGGTATACATTTTCTTACATACTTTTCCTCACAAGACGAGCTTTGAGTTAATATGTTTTTTTTTTTGTTTTATTATTAATAGCCACCATTAAAGAGGATCAGTTTCCTTACAGGGTGGCTTTTTCTTATAGTGAGCCAACTCCAGATACAAAATAAGGCCTTAAATCCACTGAAGCAAAGCGACAGACTGTCATGCTGACCTCCACAGGTTATTCAGTCTGGAACATTGAAGAAGATTGTATTCAGTCCAGGTCATTACAGTTAAGAAGATGAACAGTCAATACTAAGCTTCTGCCGAGTCAGCATCAGCGGATCAGTGAGAAAGACGCTAATAAAAACGTGCTATCACATTGAAAAAAAAACCCAATATAAAAGAAGTGACTGCTCTTGAATTCATCTCAGAAGCAGAAGCTACAGTGGCGTTGAATGCAGCGGTAGAGAAGGAGTTTAAGGCAATACTGGTAAGCACCACACCACCATATCAAGAGTGATATTTGGGGTACGATATCTGGCAACTCAACGGTTCAGTACAAGGGGGCAGAGGAGGGTTTTCACTTGTCTTGCATTTTTTCCAGAATTGGCACAATCATGTCAAATTTAGGCCTCTTTGCTGGGTCTTCGTTCATGCATATCTTCATGAGCTTGCAAATGTGGGGCGAAATGCCGGGGGGGATAGTGGGCCTCAAACCCTCCAAGGAAACCTGAGAGCCAAAAAACAGACAGGTGTTTAGCAATGAAGAAAAAATAATATATATATAAAAAATATTCCTGAATGCAATAAAGCTGTGAGTAATGGTTTATTTTGCCTGCAAACGTTTGCTACTCAGTTTGTATTCTAATGAGCAACAGACAAGCTCCTGCTGACCTTCATGCCAATTTCCATGTTGGAGAGGTCGGCATACGGCACTTCTCTGGTCACCAGCTCCCACAGCAGGATCGCAAAGCTCCACATGTCGGCTGACCGACGGTTGATATCTTCTGGCTTCTTCTGCAGGGCTGGAAATCACAAAGAGTAGACAGGGAAGGTCATGTAGAGAAAATACACTGAACTACTTCAGAAGGTGATCCAAGAAGTGCTTGTTAACCATAGTGGCCAGTGGAGCCCCATAGGCTATATGTAGCTATATGGAAACTGGACGTTATAGATGATGTAGTTCATTTCTAATAGCAGAACAGAATGAAAAATTTGAGTCAAGAATGAGGAGAAATGGGCAAATAACTATATCATCATTTAAGATTTTCTTTTTAAATCCAATAATACACTCAAAATCATTGACTATAAAACAGAAACATCATTATATTACCCGAGCAATACTGGTGATTGGCAGACCTCTTTGTCTTTTTATCCAAATTAAATCTCAAGCTCCTTTTTCCGCAAATCTATTATTTCCATCTCTTCCAATAAGTGAACAAACACTGAACACAAGAAGTAATTGTTTATACATAAATCACGAGGGACGTGAAGCTTCTTCTAGAATATACATTATATTCGGGATTAACGTTCACTACACGTTTTACTTTAACGTGAAAAGCATGTTGCTTTGTCCTACCTGTTAAATATAATCGCTCTATCCATCTGTTATTTTCCAGGTTTAAATGTTAGAGACGTCCTTGCTGAAAATGAGGCCTCTTGAAATTCTTCACTTAGCCAAATCTGTACATTTGTGCCTTATCAATAGCAGCGCTCTCTGTGCTCTCAATTTCATGGCTCACTACCCACGACATGCATGCTGTATGGAGGTTGTTTCTATGGTAACTGGTAGCAACAACTCTCCTGTATCCCATGCAGTCCCCGCTATTCATGCTCCTTACACTGTTCGGTTAATTTAAAGCCTTTTTCTGTGGATTGCTGCTGCTGCAAAAGCTCCCTGTTTATTTTCTCTTTTTGCAAATCACTTTATGTTTCCAACTTTCACCGTATCTCAAAAGGGAAATCAGTTGCACATTCAATTTTGTTCCGAGGCTGTCTGGAGTTCCCTGCATCCATCGTTCTGGCTCGAGCTTGTGTGGCATCAGCTGTCACTTTGGATCTGTGCTGTATGACTGATGCCTACCCTCGGGGGCTACCCATGCAGGCGAGTACATCCTGCCAGGACACTGGAAGGAGAACTTGACATCTGCCATGCTGATCCTGGCTGTCATGTCTTCATCTATCTGTGGAAACAAAGAACACTGACTGAGATGTCACTTCTAAAGTGCAACGGACATCACTTACTTCTGGATCAGATGCACGCATCATCCTGAAAAGCAATGCCGAAACCACAACTTCTTCTTACCATAACACTTTTGCTGTTGAGATAGTGGCGAGGGATCATGGGCTCAAGTGTGTGTAAGAAGGCCATTCCACAAGCAATGTCCAGCGCAAACTTCACCGCCTGCGTCTGGTCCACCACAAAGTCTGACGGCACGAGGAGTAAAAAATCATAACAGGTGTCAGTCACCTTTACCTTTACCGCATAGCAGGCTGACGGTGAAGTTGCTATTGTACAAAAAAAAGTGGCAACATAATGACAAATGCAAAAGTTCAATAAATCACAAATCCCACCACAAATGGTGACAAGAACGGACTTTGTGACCGGAGTAGAAGTACTCACTGGTGCCTTCATGCAGCACGTTGTAGAGGGAGCCATAAGGCATCCAGTGTGTGATGATGATGGGGTGAGGGGCGGGAGGAGACTGACATGCTCCCAACATGGGTAGGACATTCGGGTGGGAAAATATCCTGGGGTGAAGCCCAAGAGGGAAGGACAGCGGAGAGAGAGACAGAAGACAAACAAACAGACAGACAGACAGACAGACAGACAGACAGACAGACAGACAGACAGACAGACAGACAGACAGAGGCAAACCGACATAAACAGACGACTCGTGTGAAATGCAACACCCCCAAAAAGAAACGATACAATAAAGTTTGTGTCAACGCAACGCAAACAGACAAATGAGTGATCACAACAGCATGAACGCAGAGGCAGTAGAAAAGCCTGGGTTAAATAATAACCTGAGCTTGGGATATTCTTCGTTGAAGTCTCTGCTTTTCCTTGTGGTCCAGTCACGAACCTTTAACACCTTAATGACAATTTCATTTCCTTGCCAGCGGCCTTCCCACAGCTACCGATGAGAAACAAACACAGAACGTGAAGTGAATGATGTGTACCTTTAACTGATCATCAGCAGTTTTACGAAAAATAAAAAAATAAAAAATAATTTTTTTAAAGAGTGAAAACAACAACAACAACAACATAAAGTACCTCTCCAGACTGGTTCTCATTTATTTTAGCCAGGAGAGAGAGTTGTTTGTAGTCAATGCCTGCGTGTTTGTTCAAAGTGCCATTGCCTTAAAACACAAGATTGAGACAAACAGAGACATAAGCCACATTATTCATGTGAAATTCAGCACAACACACTTGGGAGGCCAGCGTGGAATATTTCATGCAGCACTTTGACCAAACCAACTGATAGAATCTGGTCCGCTAATGAATTAGGACTCACGGGGTCGAGTTCTGGTGGTGCCTTTCCAGAATGTGTCCTTAAAGGGGATTTTAGTCAAGTTCTGTCCCATTTTCTCAGCTTTGTCTGTGTGGTGGAGGGATGGATTGCAGTTAGAAAACTGGATACAAAGACAAATCCAAAGTGCATGTGAACCTGTTAGCATGAGGGAAGTGGTAACGGGGGAGTCAGGATACCTCTGAGGAGTTCCTGCAGGTGAGGTTTGGCTTTATCCATGGGAGTTTCCCCATATTTGTTACAGATGCTCACCTGAGCCCCATTAGTCACCAGGTCCTGAGGAAAAGGACAGATTGGATTGGCCAGTGGAGTTACACATAAAAACAGACAAGTCTCAGCTTTTACACCACCAGGTGGTGCACTAACCTCAGCCACTTGGTCTTGGCCCCAGAAGCAGGCGTAATGCAGCGGCGTGTTCCCGTGTTCATTGGCTGCATTGGTGTCTGCTTTGCACTGGATCAGCTAAAAGAGGAGCAGAAACAAAGGGATTATGTGCAAAACAAGGCTGGTCAGATCTTGTTTGGGCTGTATACAGGAATGAGTGTTAATGCTGCCAACAAAAATCGTGGAGATCCATCTTGCCTGTGGAGACATACCAGAGGTATTGAGACATACCTAACATTAAACTCCGTAGCTGCCTGGCAGCTATTCTAAATCAGACACCCTGGAGCAGAACCCTCCGTTTGTAGCATACGGTACACTTAGATACAAGACATCCCTGTGGTTTAAAGATTTTGTTTGCTGGTTAAATTGCAGCTACTGACTGATCATCCCTGTAAATGGTGAATAATTTGAACTTATTGTGGTGAATAAAATTGTCCATCAGACTAGATTCAGCCTGCAGCTGATGCATTTGTCCTGTTGTCTAAAACCTTTAAAAAAAAAAAAAAAAGACAAATTAGCAAGTGGGCAAATTGACTTGTTAATAACTGTGGTTAGAAGTTAGGTTTTATAAATCATACTTTGCAGCCACTGAAACATTACATTTATACTTGATACTGTTAAGTGTTAAGTGCTCCCACCAGTTTAAAACTGCTGATGGTGGAACTGCAAGAACAGATAAGACCTTTGCCTTTATAAGTGCAGATGATTCATTTTAGGTTTCATAATATCCTGCATTTATTAAGTCAGTCAGTCATGTTCCAACAACAGCTCATAACCTCATAACCATCAGAATAAAAAATGCTTGCTGTGGAGTTACAGGGTGACCGAAGGAACCAGGAAGGAACCTTTTCCAGCATCACTGTGTGCACGAACTCTACCTTTCCCACGATGTCACGATGTCCGTGGCTGGCGGCCAGGTGCAGAGGCGTGTCGTCTCCTCGGTTCATGACGTTAATGCGAGCCCCTCTCATGATGAGCATGTCCACCACGTTGGAGCGGCCCTCCCTGCACGCCCAGTGGAGGGGGCTGAAGCCGTGGTCATCTCTACAGCGGGAGAGGAGCATTCATAGTCAGCGCAGGTTTCACACAAACATTCAGCACAGCGAGGACTTAGAATAAGTGCAGGACAGGCAGGAAAAGTGTCGACTTGAGGGAGGAAAAAAAAAAAAAGTATAGTAGCTTTAGTTACGTTTTCCCTGCAAACAACTCTGTGGCACAAGTGATATAAACTGGGACTGTTTGTTTGGAGCTCATGCTTGTTTGCACAAGTGTGCAAAGCAGAGAATCAGTTCAGTTCACTGTTTTGTTATGGCCCAACTCATTGTACAAACTCTGCGCGCCTTTACGAATGCCTCAGTTGCCAGTTTATTAGTTACACCGACACCAATCTAAAACCAGTCTAATACAACAGTCCTGTTTTGAATACGTCCTTCATGAAGATATACTGTTGTTGAAAGTGTTTTAGAGAGGTGTTGATTCAACTTTGTCATTTTGGCAGTTTGGTAGTTATAGTGCTGTTGAAAGAGTTACACTGACAAGTGTAATATCATCAAGTTTCAACACAAACTGAATGTTACAACATTCATGATGGTAGAATTTACTGCAGGATTGTTCCTGAGCATATTTTTGTGAAAGTAGTTTTAGGCTACTCAGTACTGTGACACTCAGCTTTGAGAGCACATTTGTACTTCTGTCATCTTCCTCAGAAAAAGGAAGTTGATGCAACTCAGACTGAGACAACAGCTAATAGGCCTCCAGCGCCCTGGCAGCGACACATGTCGCTTACATGGCAGGGTGACTGATGGCGTTCCTCCTCAGAGAAAAAAGAGGTAAAGACAGATTAAGAGACAGTAAGAGCTGAGTGACAGAAAGTCAATCAGGAAAAGCTGACCCCCCCCCCCCCACACACACACACACACACCTTACGGCATTCACTGCAGTCCTTATAAAGGCCTAGTGAGACTTCCTTCAGCAGCGCAGCACACGAATGCACTCCAGCTGCTGTGTGTGATTGTGTCATTCCTTATTTTTCTGCCCTCTCCGCCTGGCTGTGGTCACCTTCTCCTCCGCAGAGTTTCCTCCCTCATCTGACTCTCCCCACTCACTCGTGCTCTCATTCAAACCCATCCTCTCCTTCTCAGTTCCTCTAAAGCAGCAGGACTGTACTGCTGATATATTCCACTCTCCTCTTCCGCGTGGGCTTCACTGTTTCTGCCCACAATCCTAAAGTTATGCACTTGCTCTGATATTATGAGGAGGCAGACAGCATAGTAATGTGATCTGAGAACTGAGGGAGTATTATGAATCTGCAAGGAATCTGAACCCTCTGCTGCCGCCACCCCCACCCCCCTCCCCATCTATTCACTGGCCTGTATTCACACATCCTGCAGAGGCCTTGCTCAAAACAGCATCAAGAGCCCCACAGAGACCCCCAGGCCCACAACACACATCTATCTGTGCATCTGGTTGACCTGCAGCAGTCACACCAGATCTGCTCTGCGTGCAATTTCCTCTCAGACCAAAAGGCCAAATCCTTCAAACTAATTAGCCTAAGTGTATGAGAGAAAAGCTCGCCACAGACTCACATTCATGGTTTTATTAGTTTTCTGTGCTAAGCTGGAGTCTGTTTAGGGGAGGAAATAGAGTTAGGAAATCAATGGCTGTAAGTATACTTTAGGAGCAAGAGTTGCAAATAACTACTGAAATAACAAAATTCAACGCAGCCAGAAAATGTGTAATAGAAATATAGAATGTGTTTAGCAGTTGTGTGTGCCCATGTGCAATAGTCCAACAACAAAACGATGTAATAAAATAATCTAATTATACTCTATATGATCCATTTTATTACAAACAAGTAGCAAATGACTGATCACACTCATTGTCAGGGTGCACATCTAAGAAAACGAAGAAGATAACATGTACCAAAAACACGCGAGGTACTCTCTTCCTCTCATTTTTTCTTCCTCTGTTTTCATATCTTGAGAAATGATGCAGGCTGTTGTAATATCACATTGTGTACGTGATGTCTAAGTGCATTGTTATTTTAATATCATTCAGCCCCAATTGATAACAAGAAACGCTCAAATCCACATAAAACTGATGATGAATAACTACTTACACGTCAAGAGAGGCTCAGGCCTCTGGTTTCTGTGGGCGTGTTTCTATTCCAGCCCCTTTCATAGAAGAGATTTTCCCTTTAAGCCAGCTTCATCCCCACAACCCAAAGGCACTTGAGTGCCAGGGTCTGGCACTGGCCACTGGCCGTGGTAATTTATTTCAGGCACTTCCACCTGCCAACAGTGCTCAGTTTGGCAGACGGAAAAGCCTGAGGAAGAGCCCCTGTCTGCACCCTGTATGTCTCTGCCCCGACATCGCCGGCAGGTCATATAACAAGACGAGGGAAACAAATGAAAACAGAAGCGGTATAAACACGTCTCTGAAAATGTTTTCACGTTGGGGAAACTAACTTTTGTAGGGTTTCTTTTCTTTATTCCGTCACGTCATGAAAAGTCAATTAAACATTTTACGCTCTGTGCAATAATGTTGAACACACACTCGTTCACAAAAGCTGCTGACCGCTTCTTCTGAAACCATTACTGCCAGCTTCAACAAGCCTCATACTGCTCATACTGCTGCCCCCACCACAGCGTTTATATATAAAATCATTATTCATGCAGTGCAAATCTACCTCCTTCCCAAACGAGGAGCCGCGACCTTAAACTCTATAAATACAAGTGCTGTCCATAACAATCGTGAGTGAAAAGGGCCGTGTTCTGCTCACACATGTACTCGGCTTCTTCTGGATGTACATTTCGAGCATGTAAGCCATCAGTGCCACGATTACACACTTGGTGGCCAAAGAAAATACAACAGCATTGAACTCAGCCCTCTCTTTGAGACCAAGCACAACACAAATGGGGCACTGTGAGAAGTGGAGGTCGGACACAGTGCCTGGTTCACTTACATCTGTAACAAACAAAGTATTTTCCATCATCGATTAAGATGGCCAACTTTTTAGTTAAATTAAATCAATTGTTCTATAAAACGCTGAGAAAATGCCCATCACAATTTCTTAGAGCCCAAAATGAAATTGTTTGTTTTGGACTTTTATCCAAACGTCAGTCTAAAACCCAAAGATTATATATTCAATTAATTATAACCTAAGAACAGTAAAAGCAGCAACTCCGCACCTCTGAGAGGAAAAACGCTACTTAACTAATTAATACATTGTTAAAATAGCTGCCACTTTACTAACTTATTGCTAAAACATTTCAGTCCTTTTTTACAATCATAGATACCAAATATTATTTCAATTTCAACTTTAAAATGTGAGGATTTGCTGCTGTGCTTTGTGATATGTGATAGTAAACAGAGTATCTTTTTGCTTTGGCTTAATGTTTGGACACAGCGAGGGATCTGAAGTCATCACTTTGGGCTCTGACAAAGTAAAATGGACAAAATGATCGGCAGATTAACTGTTAATGGAAATAATTGTCTGGTTGCAGCCCTAGACTAATTGATTATTCCACTACTACATACAACCTGGATTAAAAACTGTTCTCTGTGTTTATTTTTAACACAAAACTATACCTCATGCGAGTGAAGTCGCAAAACATATTTGGATGCAAACATTTAGGAAAATTTGTTTTAAACTTAGCAATTATCTCTTCTCAACTTAGAGGAAATGTTGAGGGGAAATGAGCGGAGCTATCTCTCTAATACCACTGGGAGATGAATACCGGA
>JAVQJD010023111.1:0-20466 GCA_036023655.1 Nannoperca australis
GGGGGAATACAGCCAGGTGTGTTGTATGTTCAGATTTCTACCTTGATGCATGAAACGTTGTAAATGACTGTAAGCAACAAATGCAGCAAAAAGCAAAAGGTGAACATCTGGGCATTATAACTGGACTGAGCCTTACACAGCCAATGCTACATTGCAACACCTTACTGACTTATCGGAAAGTTCATAATTAATTTCCAGGCTATACTAGGGTCAGAAAGGGTACTACAGAGTAATTAATTAAAGCTGCTAAGCTGCAGTGTAACCTTCAAGTAAATAAGATAGGTCAGGTGAGAAAACACATCAGGTGTCCTTCATCAATATTCAGATCAAATATACTTTTTTAAATCAATATCTTGTTTTTACATTTTCCGTTCTTGTATTGGCCCTGTGTTGTTTTGATCCAGTCCTTAACTAATCTTACCTTATCTCATTTAGTCCTTATTAATATTTGAAGATATGAAGAACTCAAGATAACAGACTGAGAAATATTTAGTGTAAGACCATTTACATTACAGCTAATATGGAGACGTATATGCTCAGAATGATACATAGCCAATTGTAACAATTCCAGCTTATTTTGTAGCTTAGGTTGGTGAGTGAAGGGAATCAAGGTGAAACAAGTCCAACCTCTCAAGACTGTACAATTGAGACAATTCTCTACTGAGTTTTGTGATGTGTTTTTCACTACAGGAAGTGATGAAACTTAGAGTTTTCCCATTTTCTCACAGACTGCTTTAACATTGTTCATTGAACGCTTTGTGGATACATTGCAGGAACACCCTTCCTTCCTCCCCAGTAGGTAATCAGTCAGTTTATTTGTACGTGTAATTAATTTCCTAATGCTGACTCCTGCACACATAATATTTGGAATCCAGCCTCTACTTCATATGCCTTGTTAACTGAATTTTACAATGTTAAGAAAAGGTTTCTCATGATTTAAAGACATGTCATCTGCCAGTGGGATGAAATGTTTTCACTCATTTACACTTGTCCGATTTTTGAAGGAACTTTACAGTTTTAGTCAAATGTGAATTTTTGAAATAAATCAAGTTACACTGAAAATAAGGGAAATTATTTGTTTCCACAAAATCTAATTTTGCACCTCTCATTTGGCTAGCAGTTTTGAATTACTGTTAATAAAACCCCATGCTGCAAAAAAACAGAAGCCAGTGGTTTACACCAAAACTCACCGTGGGTATAATGTCATGCAAATGCACGATAATAGCAAACTGAATGTTTATTTCCAATTGAAATACATTTAAGTTGAAGGCATTAAATTTTATACATAAAATAAGATACATGACATGTTGCAGTTTTATGTTCCCAACATCATAAACTTGAGAGCAACGCAAAACACATTACAGCATTAAACGTACTCCAGTATCAGGCATGATCATGTGTCCACTGTGTGGCGATGAACATGATTCACAAATGCTGAAGTCTAATAAAAACATTTATAATAATAATAACTAATGTGCAACTTTCAGATTTTTGTTTGACAAAGAATTTCACACTTGCGACAGACACGTTCAGAGCTCACAATTTCCAGTTTATGCGAGAAGTTTAATGGAGTTACAGCCAGAACACCTTCACAAGAATTGACACTACAGTTCAGGGCATCTCAAATGATGAAGGACAACAACAAGGCACAAACCACAAACATTTTAACAATTAAACTGTTGATATATTTATATCTCATAATTTCTAAACCTCTGCAGCAGACTAGATGGTGAGTCAGCAGCCCAACGGAAACGGCGATGGCAGTAATCACCTAAGAAATTATGATAAAAAGTCAGTTCATTTATTTAATACTGTGTAATCAATAGATACTCCTTGGTGGTACATTGTAAATAATGAATGGAAAAAGTACAGACCTGCTGAGGTAATACAGTAAGCAATGTTAACATTTTAATATGTTATAAACATTACAGAACAATGATTTGCTTAGCAATAATAATACACTAGTATAAAAACTTTCATGAATTTATAAACACTGGTTCATGTCAAACTGTGATTTTAACAACCAGTTAGAGGTTAATTTGATTAAAATTTAATAAAAGATGTTACTTAATGGTCATTGGTGATTTTCTATCCAGCTTTGGAGCAGGTCCACGTCATACAGCTTATCACCAAGGTTACCACTGACTTCTAACTTTGCAAATGGGTCTACACAGATAACAGTAAAGTGAATTTCTGTGATGAATCAGCTTTACATAAGTCAAAGGAGGAATGTTAAAAGAAGGGAGTCATGGTGAGCTGGTTAGAGTTAGAGTGTCCCGACTCTGTGGAAATGCAACATTAATTGCATTTTAACACATGGTTTCTACTTTTCTACTTGCCTAGCCACCCAGTGGGGACTGATTTGTCTGCAAACCCAGTTAACTAAAACAGAAATGCAGCAGGTGCACCTGTGGCCCTGACAGAAGATTATTATTCAATCCAATAAATATGTGAACACACAGTATGTGATTGAGAATTGGCCAAAAAGTCAGCTCTTCTGTCAGGGCATTAAAGTGGTTGCCTTGAAGTGCAAAACACAAAAGGGGTTGACACACAGCCTACTTTAATATGAGTGCCAAAGAGCCCCCTGTTTTATATTCAATTGCTCTAATGTCACAGCAGAGGGACATTTAAGCAGCCCACGTTTTCCCTCTAGTCACAGAGTGCTCCTGTGACTATCACGAGCCTTTCTGGTCTGACCTTAGGAAACAAATATACCCTAACTCCGGGAATGGAAGAAATATCAGTTCTGCATGGCCCATTCATTCTGGAATCCTCAAGCTACAAAAATGATGGTGCCAGGATTACCAGGATTTCTATGCTCCAATTGACCACTTCCATGTTATTTTTTTAGATGTGTTTTGCACTTTATAAGCATCGTACATTAAAAGAAATTGGGTCTCCGTACTTTCCATTAGAACAATTTGAAATGTGCTTACTTGAGGATGGCATGGCATCATATGAGGGAGTCTTTGGTGGTGATTCTTCAGAATGAAGGTCCTCTGCTTGAGAAGTGACAGGGAGTTCTGCTTTTGAGGCCTCCAACATCGGTTCCTTCTTTTCTTTCACAGCCCAGTGCATTGACTGCAAACAGATGACCAAATATATCACTGAGCTTTCTAAGTTATATTACATATTACACAGAATTTGGAGAAATTGATAGCAAAGTTACATTACATACAGTTTTTACAGAGTCGTTCAAGGCTTGCCAGTCATGAAATGGAATAGAAACTCCACTTCTTTTCCAAAGGTCATAGTTTTTTCTTTTGGTTTCATTGCACAAAACCTCTTTGGCTTCATGCAGTTTTTGGAAATCTGTCACTGTCAGAAAGAAAGAAAATATCAGGGTCTAATATTACATTAAAGAGAACATTATGCTTACCAAATTAGAAGAAATAAATACTCTCCTCTTTGCATACACATAAGCAGTTCGTCATTAACATAATTTGCTTTGAAGTCAAAGACATCAAGAAGAGGATTTAACTGTTTGTAGGATAAGTAAGAAAACTGAGATACAACGGCAATAAACTCATTAAAATAGGTATTCAAAATAAGTAGTTGGGTTTACCTTCAAATCACACCTCTGGCTTTGTTTTATGAAATAGTATCTTTCGTATATTTCAGCATTTGAAGATTCCTTTTAATTGGTGCACATATCTACCTGCTCTTGGGTTGTCTAAGTGTTTGTCTGGGTGACATGCCAAGGCTCGGATCTTGTATTCATTTTGAATCTGTTCAGTCTGCAAGGCAAAAGATTAAATAAATATAATGTACTATTGCCAATGTAAATATTTGAAATTCAGGATTCACTCATTATATTTTTAAAGGACATTATTCAGTGTGGTAAAACACAATCAAATATACACACAAACCACAAAACACATTTGATACCTTTCTTATCATATGTAAAGGAAATATACCCAGTGATTTTCTGAACCTGCTCTTTTATGCTACTTTGAAAATCACACTGGTCAGTTTATTTTGAAAATGATCAAATGCATTAGCTTACTGCTGGTGTGACAAATACTGTTCTTAGTGTTACTATAGACAATGTATACATTTGTACAGTCACGGCTATTGATGTTATATTGTTGTCAGACTTTTTTAATTATATGAATATAAAGGATTCTTCTGAGCGTGTATTACATTTAGTTATAGATGTGGACATGTTGAAGCAGATTTATTGAGGACAGAATCTGTAAAGCAACAAACACAGACACTGGATGACGCACGACTAGATCCTCTGACATCTTTGGCTGAAACATCAACAGGTTCAGACTAACCTCTGGAGGATCCATAATTCATGAATGTTGAACATCTTACAGGTGGCTGATCGTTGGCGTATATCCAGCAGTGTGTGTTACCTTCCACTACTGAACTCTTAAGCCCGTATTTTTGGGTTTGTAGAACTATATAATTATTAGGCTGCAAATTAGACCCAGCAAATAGGCTGATCCTGAAACCCACTGGAAAGAACTTACCGACGACAATTCATCACATCCTAATAACCCGTAGTAATCCTCCAAGTCCTCTGGTTTGCAGTTCAAAACAGCCTCCATTAGGAATCTGTTATAAAATGTGTATGGTTACTTGTAACGGAGCCGCTCCAAAATCCGCTATCTGTAACGTTATCACAGCTGTCGGTTCAAGGGCCGCTGATGGATCCCCCTCGCTGCTGATGTGGGCCGCTCGTTGACTATATTCTCAAAGTTGACCTATTATTTTGTTAGCTAGCTTTGAGAAAGTATTGAGAGAGAGAATTGAGACAGTGCTAAATGGTTAAGTTTTCAATCTCATCTGAGTTGTGGGAAGAAGCAGCAGTACCTTTTCACCAGATGACGTATGCTGCATTCAAGTGTCTAAAACTCTGCTTGAAATTCCGACCATTCTCTGGGGCATGAAATAAAGGCAATGGTAGCATTCAGAAGTTTGAAAACAAAATAAATGACTCTATGATAAACTTTGATGACATACCATGTAGCACATGAGGAAAAATGAAAAGGATACTTTATGTAATTGAAGTTGTAATTAAAATGTTAACGTCCAAATGTAATAAAAATGTATTTATTGACATTACTCACATGCTGTTATCGAAAAGTTTAATGTCTGCTTTTTACTTTCAACGTTGAGCATTTAACTTTGCTTAAAATTAATCTGACAGTGCGTGAAGGCAACAATATTTTGTTATGGTTTTATGTCGTTGACGTTAAAAGGGGGACGTTCCAGTCGTGACTACTGGTGGAGAAGGAGTCACGTGCGTTATGCAAATGAGCCAGCTGTCCTAGAGGAAGGATCTGCTCAGCGGCTCTGCGGGCTGAAGATGGCGGACGGAGAGAGCAGTCTCGGAACGGCCTGTTCAGGCGCCTCCGAAATGGAAGAACCTGCCGCGAAAAGGTCGAAATTCAGGCCGGTGACTAACTACGGATTCAAAGTCGCCAAAACAGACCAATTCTCGTGCGTCTCTGGGGCTACGGAGAGCTGGGAGGCGGCGGTGAATTATGCGCATCCAGCGGGAAAGGAAGCAAAGCCGGTGATGGCGGTAGAGAAGGCCCCAGCGGCGCTAGGCGGAGACAACAATGGACTGGGATTGCTGGTCTCCGAGACGTACAAACCAGTTGTGAAACTAGACGACAGCGCTGCACTTGAAACAACCGAGGAGGGTGCTGGTATGAAAAGAGACGGACATTTAATAAAGCTTTGAGTGTTACCTAGCGTTACGCGACATACAGTGGATAACTAGTGCGGGTTTTACCAACTTAACCGGCGAATTTGAAACAGAAGATCATTTAACGTTAGTTGAAGCTAGCGTTAAACAGTAAAGGTGTGTGGGTGTTTATGTGTGTTACGTTACTTTTCATGACGGCAACTTTAAGTTTTCTTTAGTTAACGCTTCAAAATAAAGAGAAACCTGCATGTAACACATCTTGTGCGAATCTCACAATTTAATTCACTGCACTAAACTTTGATAGCAACATAGCATTTATTAGCCGGTTAATTCCATCATTTCCCCCCACTAACGTTCACTTTATGCTTCTGTTAACTTGCCACACTGAGGTTGTTGTCGTGCTGCTTATGTTATTAGAGATAGACGCGCCACTTATCTGTAGTTTTATTTGTTCATTCCCCAAACTTCTCTGTGCTCAGGTTTACAAGACGACCTTCCCTCCAACGGCCTGGCTGTCACACCGGAGCACATCAGTGATGAAGATGACAGATCCTCACATGCAAGCTCCAGCGACTGGACTCCTCAACCGCAAATAGGTAACTAGGTACATTTGAGTAGCATTTTGCAAAAACATGGCCTGCAGCAACTTCTATTACTCCTTCAATATTATGTGTTCAGTAAGTAGGACATTGTTTAAACTACATTATAATTGCACGCAGCTACACGACGTGCACATTTTGAGATGTTGTATTCTTGGACAGGTTCCTACAGTTTCATCCAGCAACACATCAGAGAGACCGATCCGAGGACCATTCTGAGGGACTTGCTCCCCGAGACTGTACTCCCACCAGATTTAGACGACATGACATTGTGGCAGATCATCATCAACATATCAGAACCTCCAAAAAGAAAGAAGCGGAAGGATATCAACACCTTAGAAGATGTGGTCAGGCTACTCCATGAAAGTAAAAGGATCCTTGTGCTGACTGGTGCTGGGGTATGCATTTACTTAATTTATTTAATTACCATATATTTTTGTGAATACATAGTACCATTCTTCCTGCTATTAAGAGACTGTTTCTTTTTGTAGGTGTCAGTTTCATGTGGAATACCAGACTTTCGCTCCAGAGATGGAATTTATGCACGGCTTGCCGTGGATTTTCCTGATCTTCCAGACCCTCAAGCTATGTTTGACATTGAATACTTCAGACGGGACCCAAGACCCTTTTTCAAGTTTGCTAAGGTTTGTTTTGTGTCCACTTGCTTTTGTGCAAATCAAAGTAAATAATGACGCATAAAAAATGATCTGATCGCCCACCCCAACTAAGATCCTGGTCTCTGGTGTTTGATGCGATGAAGATAATACATTATGTTGAAAGTATGTATTCAAAACAAAACATGCTCATTTAAACATTTGCAGGATGCTTCAAAGATAATATCATGCAGAGACAGAAGCTTCCACACAGTTCGAATGTGCACATTCATTTTATTATCATGCAGAGAAGACTAGGAAGGAGAAAGTAAACTGTGCATCATATCTGCTATGTTGTATTCCATACCATCCATCTTTGTAGTTCACTCTCATAGTGCTTTAATGTTTACCCCTGAGCGCATAGATAAGATACATGCACTTTGCATTAAGAAGGTCTATGAATAAAAGCTTTTAATATAGTAATATATGGTGCATGAGACCTGTGTTAAGAGAGGACCCCACAACATGTTTAACTGGAATTTAGTATAAAACTCTCTAAACTTTTTGAGGCTTCAGTGAATCCAGAGTCACCTGCAGTCATTAGGTTGAACCTGTCCATGGGCTGTTTGGCTGTATTTGTAATTATTTGGCGTTAAAAGGTGCAAGACTAATAAGGATGCAGAGGAGCCAATACAGGCATGATATCCATGATCCTAGCAAGCTTTGGATTTAGTCCACATGTGCTGAATGCATCCTCTTTGTTACAGGAGATATACCCTGGTCAATTCCAGCCTTCACCCTGTCACAAATTCATATCTATGCTGGATAAGCATGGGACGCTGCTGCGCAATTACACGCAAAACATTGATACATTAGAACAAGTGGCTGGAGTCCGGCGGATTATCCAGTGTCATGGTAAGTGATTCAGTCAATAGATTAACCTTCCTTATATATATTGTTTTTAATATAGTTCTGTCAATGGTGAAAGGTCATTAATAACGTTTTATCTCAGGGTCGTTTGCCACTGCATCCTGTCTCGTCTGTAAACACAAAGTGGACTGTGAGGCTATAAGGGAAGACATCTTTAACCAGGTAACGGATCCAAAATAATACATTCACATGCACTACTGGATACTCCATCAACAAAGTCACAGGACACTGCAGTTTTATAAACAACCATACATTCCAGTGAAGGAAGCTGATCTGTGTAGTACAGAGCCATGTCATGTTTGGATGGAGCAAACCAGCATGACCAGGATAAAGATGAATGGACACAGCAGACATTCTGACTTGTCAAACACAGGTGTAACAATATTAATTGCTGCATTGCTCTGCTTTATTTGCTGGAAGGGATCCCGTGTTAATGTTATGGGCTCCACCTGTAATCACAAAAGTCAAAATCTCTGCTATGCAAAAGGTCTTTAAGTTTAACTAATAATTATATTAAAAATATATATATTTTTATTATTATTTAATGCTAGGAAGACTGTCAAGATTAGGTTGGCATGGTTTTTAGACTGCAGAGTTCAAGATGGACAGACTTGATGACAAAAAAAGGAAATTGATGCTCATTTTAAGGGAAGCTTGACAGAAAACATTTGGGAACCACTTATTATTTTTCACACAATATTGTACAATACAACATATCGTAAATCTAGATTAGTGCCATCAGTATTGTCCACTCATCCTGCAGTTAAAGCACTGTGATTGGAAGCCTCAGCTGGTGTCATTCTACAGATGATTAAAGGTGTTGCTTGTAGTGGGTCCGTTCATCCAAATTTAAAAATGGAAAAACTTGCAGCATTAGATATCTGAAATAATTTGCATTCAACACCAAAACAATCTATTTAACTTGATATCACCACCAGGGGTCAGAAGGAAAATGTGTATTGTTTTTATTTCTTTGTTTGTTTTGTAAGTTGGGTGGGTTGTTTATGACGTGAACCGATTTCTTTTTTTAAATTTTTTTTTATGTGACGTGGTTTTCAGCTCCAGCACAAACTGCCTGTAGTGAATACCACCAGACAGAAAATTCTATTAAACACACCTTACATAAACATCACTCTCCATCAATGTACAGTAAATCATGAAGCTACAGCTGCGAGGATATTGGCTAGTATTGTGGATTTTAGTATTCAAGTGGAGTGTATATATATAGTAACACAATACACAATACATTTCTGTCCTGCAGGTTGTCCCCCACTGTCCACGGTGTCCAGATATTCCCCTGGCAATCATGAAACCTGACATTGTCTTCTTTGGAGAGAATCTTCCAGAAATGTTCCACAGAGCCATGAAGCAGGATAAAGACGAGGTGGACCTCTTGATTGTTATTGGCTCTTCACTTAAAGTCCGACCAGTTGCCCTCATCCCAAGTATGTTCAGAAGGATTAGTGTTTTCTATAAGATGCATGCCATGACCCAAATGTTTCTAATGTGTTTACAGTAAATCAAAACATACAATAAGGAACCGTTTTCTCTTCATCCCATCCAGACTCCATTCCTCATGAAGTGCCTCAGGTCCTGATCAATAGGGAGCAGCTGCCTCACCTAAATTTTGATGTGGAGTTACTTGGGGACTGTGATGTCATTGTCAACGAGCTCTGTCATCGGTTGGGTGGAGACTTTGAGCAGCTCTGTTACAACACTGTAAGACTCACTGAGATCACAGAGAAACCCCCTCGGTTACCAGAACAGCCACCAAGTGAAGCCTTTCCCGCTTCCAGCGATGCAGCTCAGGAGGAGCACAAGCAGCACAGTAGAGACTCAGTAACTAAGCCTTCAGAGGAGACACACAGTCTGAATGTCACAGAGACTGCTGGTAATAATGTTACACCTCCAGAGCCTTGTCCAAATGCCCAGTGTCCAAGTGAAGAGACGGCTGAGCCTTCAGAGTTATCAGCAGAAGACGCACCAAAAGAGGATGCCGCTGAAGTAAAGAGCCAAACCTCCAACCTTGAATTCCGTAGACGATGCTGGATGGGTCGAATCAACAGAAGTCCAATCAGCAAACGCCTTGAGAGTAAGCTTTAGACCATGGTAGAGCGAACAACACTGTTTACTATAATTAACAAAAATCTTTATTTTATATATATATATATATATATATATATATATACACACACACTTTTTTTTATGTGTTTGAAAGTGAGACATAGGTGTGTTTAAACACAGGTACTGGCTCCCTTGTATTTCTCCTCATACAGCAGGCAAATATATGCTAATGCAGATCATTACTAATGCCAATGACATCGAGTAGATAGCTCATAGATTTTCTCCAGATGTTGATTTCAGCATTGTAAATTGTTTGTATTGTTTCCCACAGCAGGCCAGTATCTGTTTCAAGCACCAAATCACTACATCTTCCATGGGGCGGAGGTTTATTCAGACTCTGAAGACGAGACGTCTAGCTCCTGTGGGAGTGACAGTGACGAGTCTGAAAGCAGCGCGGATGGAGTGGAAGAAGATAGCGAGCCGGAGGACACCTGCGCACTGGCTGCGGATGGAGAGACATGTCTCAGAGACACAATACAACACACTGTAGCCAATGAGGCCACATCAAGTGTGCAGACAGACAATACTTCTGAAAAGACTAAAAGCACCGCACACCTTTAAATGTAAAGTACCCAGACGACAAAGCACTAATTGTCTTTTTATATATATATATATGTTTGGTATATTTTTGACTCATCAACCTTACTATTATTTTTCATAAAGCGGAAATTGTGTGACAACTTTGTGTGAATATGCAGCCAATTTGTTTTTTCTGTGCCTAATTAGGTCACATGCATTGTGTCTGAAACCTCATACTGTATACTACTTACTAAATAGAATGCAGTAGTTTTTATCTTTTTTTTTTTTTTTTAAGAATTTCTTTCCATGTACTTGTCTCATTTTGCAATCACATTTTCAGAAATGTAGCTGATACTCTCATCTACTGCAGCACACCATGAATGCAACACTAGATTAAGCTTTAATTCCTTAATTGCAGTCATTGCAAGAAAATACATCAAAAGTCTCGGTCCATAGTGTGATGTCAGCTGTGGTTTAGTGATGTGTTTTAGAGTTGGTTCATGTTACCACTGGGAAACGTAAATATGTTAGCCTACTGCCTGCTAAATAGTGGGTACTATGAGTTTCAGACACATACATAAATCTTCAGATGGCTTACTTGAACGCTTTGTCTAACTTGCAATATAAAAAACGTAGCTCTGCCCCTTCATGAGGGTAAACGCTAGAAAAACAGTACTTTTTCATTTTAGACCAAAGAACACTTTACACGCTTCTATGTTGTCATAAGCTTTGTATGTTTAACCTGTCATTTAAATTTTGGAAAAATATAATGATTGACAAGGTGTTCCTTCTGACATGTGGCAGCTACTTTTTATGGTCACGGCTCTTATTTTTATACTCTGATGTGAGAGTCATCAAAGAGCACACGATCTGTATGAAGTTATAAGTTGTAATGTTAAGCCTTAGGAATATATTCAATGAGTTCACATTGAAAAATTGCACTTTGTTTGCTTTATATAAAACCGGATTTGTTGCCCATGTCACTTTTCATAGAATATAAAGTTAAAACGGTTTCTTTTATCATACAGAGGAGTCTGCTGCCTGTAAAGATGAACAGTTGGTAGATACATATTTGAGCCAATGTGATGGATAATTGTCTTTACCAACAATTTACAAGGTAATGTTTACGGTTTAAGAAAAGAAGAACTTTTTACATCATTTCAGTTATCTTTTCTGGAGTTCTCAGTAAAAAAAAAAAAAAGGAATGAACAACACTGACCACTCATTTCTGTTTTTTCATACACACCTGCCAGCGTTTCACATCTTCAATTTGATGGTGCAGTCGTGAGTAGTGCGCCATCTAGCGCCGCGGAGCTCAACATGACACTTCCTCGTTCCACTTGATGGGGCTTTCAAAGAGTGGAACTAGAGTGAGAGGAGTCACATTTCAGCACTTGTACCCTGATAAGTGTCTTTATAACAAGTGCAGTACAGTATGTAGGGATTTAATATTATTGGTGTATGTGTATGTTGATCAAGTTTGTGGAAAACTCGCTACGCTTCCTAATATGCGCATGCGTAGAACGGTAATGGTAATACGAGGATTCTACCTTTTAAGCTAAAATGTCAGGCTATTCAAACAGTTAAACATGACTCATTACTATTTAAACTTTAGACAGTCATACACTGTCCAGCTGAATAACGTTTACATGAACAATGCCTAGGAACTTTCTTTTTTTAGCCAAAGTCTTTGGAACTACATTTCCCTGTTGTCTCTCAGCTGTCCGGTGATACGACGTGTCGTAAAAATTCAGCTAACAACAGCAAAACCGAGATGGACACCGCCGAAGACGTTTGACAGTTTCTGTCCTTATTTATTATCAGAAATGTTTGTTTAGTGTCACCAGGCGTCGGCACAGGACCGGTTGTAACATTAGAGATGGAGGCCATGGAAGATGATAGTTTGGACATACAAGACGACCATAACCACAACTATTGTGCGAGCAGCAATAGTAAAGTCCGCACGTATCTGAGAAGCCAGCTGTCGGATGCGACGACGGTCCCGCAGCCCGTCTGTCTACCGGTGCCGGGAGAAGAACCCGACGCTCGACGAGGAAAAGTCCGGTCCGGCAGCACCGGGGGGTCAAGGTTCATGGACTCGGATTCAGGCAGTGAGAGCAGCGAAGTCAGCGAGACCGACTGCGCGGCTCCGCCAGCTGCTGTCGAGGGAAAATTCACCCTCGATTCTACTTCCAAGTTTCGTAAGTTCCCTTCCAGCAGGCACCGACCCCGCGGGGCCTGCTCTCCTGTAGTCACTCAGCAGCTCGGCCTGCTGCACTTTTACTCATGTGTGTAGACTTGTGCTCATGGCAGCGAGCCGACCGTTTAGGTGTAGGTTAGGCCTGATGGCTGGACCAGAATCAATTCCCTGATATAACAGGTCGATTCAAACCTGACCAGCTCTCCTGTTTTCATTCAGTCCTCAATGCAATGGCCGTGGAAGACTACCGGAAAAACCACTGGCCAAACCTGGAGAAAGCCATCGACCGCCTGCTGATTCAGAACGCAACAGACCACATCTCGGTTTCTTATGCGCAGATATACAGGTACGACAATATGGGCAGGGATGATGAATCAACACATCTGAGCACAGCATGTGATTTCTGTTGTCTTGAGTAGCCCCGTAAAGTTTCCGTGTGCATCATTGGGAATTTGGGTTGACTTGAAATGTTTCTGTACCGGTCTGTTTCTCCTGTGTCCCCCCCCCCCCCCCAGTTACGTCTACAAGTGTGTTTGTCAGCAGCACTCTGAGCTGCTCTACAATGATTTGACATTAAAAATAACAAGTCATCTGCAACAGGTTTCCTCACATCTACAGGTAAGGAAACCCAACAAGGACACGAGTGTATACAGCACATGCAGAAACTATAGACCTGACCAACTATTGTTTTCCAGGCCAGCACGCCTGAGAACTTCATTGAGAACTTCAACGTGGTGCTGACACAATACACGGCTTCTCTTCAGTGTATAGTTCCTGTATTCATGTACTTGGTAGGCATATTTTTCTTTTCTCAAATCTTTTTTTGTTAAATATCTGTTGTAAAGAGAACACAGAACTGGTATTCAGTTTCCCTTTTTAATGTTTTCAGAACAAGTTCTACATTGAGTCAAAACTGAACAGAGACCTAAGAGAGGATCTGATGAAGCTGTTTGCTGATTACGTGGCAGAAAAACACGTCAACACACTGATGCGTGAGTGTATTGCCTCATTTGTTGCCCTGATGGCTGTCATGACATTTGTTTCTCCGCTCAGAATTGTGAATGTGTGACAAAAGTTGTCAGCGACACTTGGTTAAAAAAAACATCTTCCTTTGTCCAGATCCAGGGCAGGTTATCGTCTTGTCAGCTAATTGTGTTGCTGTCTCTTATCCTGGAAAACGCAGGGTTTTTAGATTCAGGATGTGGGAACTGCATCTACAGATTACTTGATTCCTCGCTGACACAAATGACTTCAGAAGTACTTGATTTTATTGTTTCTTTTCTTGTTCAGCTCTTCTCATCAAAGCTCATTCAATGCCCTTTCAAGTGCAGCCGTCTACAATGGCCAGTGTGGTTAAAGGCCTCTACAGCCTCCAACCAGGTATGCTGTGTTCATTGTTCGGACACGTTCTGCCGGCAGAAAGCTCTTGTATGTATCATTGCATTTGAGTGCGCCACTGCAAGCCTGACACTGCAAGACCAATTCCCATTCAATTTCCAAGGGGCATTATCAACGGGCGCAAACCAAAATGCCTCTGGTCGCAATTGGATAGACCGACAACCAATCAGAGCATCGAAACGTAGGACGTAGCACTGCGTGAATTCTGACGGAAATACAGCAAACATGTCTCTCTGATCATCAAAAGCTTTGAGTGCAGTTGTTCGTGCTTCTTTTAGAGAAAATATCCCATCCAGTTAAGAATAAGGTTCACCTCACATGTCCTTTCATAGATGTTTGGTTCCCTCTTTCAGACTGGGCCCAGTTAGCCCCGGCGCTCTTCTCTGGGTTTATTCCCCAAATCAACCCTCCTGCCGTGGAGTCTCTGCTGCCTGACTACGCCGCTCACGACCAGAAGTTACAGATGGAGCTGTCCATGAACGGATTTCCACGGTGAGTTTTTCCGAGGCGTCAGTCTCTGATAGTTCCTAGTCAGACAAAATATAAACACAGCTTTTGTGTGTGTCCTTTACTTTAAATCACCCGTGGTGTGTTTTTGTTTTCCAGAGGCGACCAGTCGCGCAAACGGGCCAGCGATGACTCCTGATAGCAGAGCCGCCGCCGCCTGACTCGTAGCAGAACTATTACTGTGCCTCCAACATCTTTATCACAAGTAGGCTCACTGCACTAGGTACAATGTTGACAATGTGTCAGTTTCATGTCTGTCGACTTAAGGTCACAAAAACACTGTGAACAACAAAGAGAACACGATGTTGAGCTTAATCTCGCTGCACTAAAAGAAAAGCACACAGACTTCCATGATGGTGCTTTCCTCTGTGATTGCGATGCATCCTGCTTCAGCATTTGTGGGGTGCTGCTGTGTAGTGAGATGGTTCTCCTCATGTGAAGAGTGCCTTCAGCGGTGTCTGTTCTGATTGGACATCCTACGAGGGACAGGCTGATGATGGGTATTTCATTCCTAACCTTTAACATGGAAGTGTCTTTTTGATAGACTGGGCTAATCGAGACTTTCTATTGCTGCTAATAATACTGTCCATGTGATAATACTACAAATCTCTCAGTTCCACCCACTGTGTCTGTAACCCAGTGGCTTCTCTCAACACAAATTAAGTGTGGAAACAAATGAGAACAAGAGGAACGAAGTCATTGACCTCAGCTATGATTATATTCTTCATGTTGCCTTTACTGTGTTGGTAAACCGGATTGTATTTTCCCGTTACGCCAAAGAGGATTTGCAGTATTTTGTTTTTTGTTTTTTTTTGTTTTTTATATAATCCATTGGATTCGAGCTGACATTGTTAATGTTGTATGCTATCTGAGTCACTGAGCCATTTTATTTGTTTTCTACTAACACGTTTTGAACTTTGGTTGTCCTGTTTGTTTGTTAGGCTTGAGTCAAATTCTAACATTAAACATCACATTGGCAGAGTTTGTCATGTAGGACCTGGCATTGTTTGTCAGAAAGCGTAGACAACCACGCCAACGGTGTTTGACAGCTTCCTAACTTTTACTTCAGTTGACAACTAACCCAAATCTTTGCTAAAATGTAAATATATCGAACCTGATGCTTGATGGATTTTACAAAACGAATGATATGCAAACCGAGTCTGGCGGACTTGTGCATTAAATGTTCCTAACACGTATAGTCTTTTCATGATGTAAATGTTTTTGTCTTTGCATAGTCGTGTACACTAGCTTTTGTCACAGATGCATTTTTGCTAAACGATTCACTTGAAAAGAAGCATTTGATACAAGGTCTTACACTGTTTTAAGTGTAAGGAGATGCTCAGGCTTGCTTTTGGTTTCCGTCTGTGGGTCTTGGAAATGGTTGTCTTTCAAATAAAGTTAATTCCATTAATAATGGAACCCAGATGATTTTGTGACTATTAAAGATTTTCAGTTTGGGAATCTTCTTTGATAAATAGGCATTCTAACAAACCCAGTGAAGTAGAAGAAAATCCCAGCTGCAGATGCCAAACACTGGATGTACCATGTCAGTTTGCTGAGGATATATCTCTTTTTCTTTACCGTGCTGCAAAAAATATCCATGTTAAAAAAAATTTACTGAATAAAATTCCACTTGGCTCAAATGCTGTTTCAGAAATCTGTTGCAAGGAAATCTTTTCTTTTCTTTTTCTACAACAATAAAATCCTTGAATGTCACCACACTACTGCCAGATGTTTCACTACCTGCATTTTTAAAACTGTATAACGCACAACATTAGTGGTTTGGAAATGATTATCTGCTGTGTTAACATTTGTGTGTGTGTGTGTGTGTGTGAGAGAGGCTTCTAATCCTGTAGGATGGAGCTCTCTGACGGACCACTGGAGGAGGAATCCCTTTACAGCATGCACCCACTGGCCAATGAGCAGGGACGCCACCCAGACACATGGGCCAGGCATCCCTAAAATAACCTGCGACTACTGCACTGACAAATGTTGCTACTTGTACTGGTGACAGGTTACCCTAGCTACTCGGCTCCATATTTTCCTGTAAACTCCAAGGTTAACTTGGTGCGATAAAACCAGGAAGGCTGGGCAGCTGCCTGTGTCCAAGATTTCCCCAAGTGGCAGCAACCAGAAGACCGGAATCTCCCTCTTTGAGCACAGGTGCACTCTGAGGATTTACCAGTCCTTCACAGGGGGCCAGCTGGGTTTATTCTGAAGGTAAAAACACACCACCCCCTAATTGAATTGTTCTTCACAGTGTCCTGTTGACTGTCGGTTGGTATCAGCCTCATGTGCTGCGTATAACCTCATAAAATCTCTGACATTGAGCCTCAGACCGGCTTGAGTCTATTTCTGTTTGAATGTTTAAGTTAATTATCTTAACCTGCCTGGACGCATGGTGCCATGTTTAGCCAGGGGCCCGTTCTTCTGTGTGGGCTGTGACTGTGTATCATCTCAAGCAGCAGTGTCCCATTTATGATAATAGTTCTGTTTGTGTGATTTAATGATTGCTGTGACCGACCAAAATCATTATAACACACGATCAGGGGGACTGTTTTTTTTTTTTTGTTGTTGATTTTCTTCATGTAAACTGAACCCCTGCTATTATTAGATATGACTTGGTGGGCTTGGAGCCTGTTTGCAAAGGATTAATATACACAACAGCTGCAGCTTCAGGTCTGTTGGAAGGGCATTGCTGCCTCTCTTAATTGCGCTGATTTGAGTGTCAGTAGCATATGTGTACCCTATCTCGTGTCTGGATTCAATAACTTGCTCATGCCTACTGTCAAAAAAGTTGTACAAAGACTAAACGTCATAACTGCTGGTCTGAGGTGGACAGGGACAAAAAGGCGTCTGTATCCCATCAGATCTGGTGTCAGTGCATGAACCCGAAACCCTTTCGAGGCTAGGGGAAGGCTGAAATTAGGCTAAAATAAAAAGCTATCTTTACCACTAATCCACTGCTTTTAACTACAGTCTCTGTATTCATGTTCTATCTTTGCTCCAGATATTTCACAAGGGATCTTTTTAACATAACATCAAGTGTAATATTAATGTGAGTAATATCTAACGAATATATCGCTGTGTCTTCATTAAGTATTTATACATCAGGTATATCTGATAAATATGTGACAGGATCAAAACAAGATCTATGCTTTACGTTTATTTAATTGACTTCTGACCATTAGTCATTAATCCTTAAGTTACTGTAGTCATTTAAATGTCTGTTAGACATGTCAGTGAGTTAATGGAGCATGTACGTTTTATCCTGTGCATATACTTAACACACTGCTTATTAGGGCTGCAACTTACTACTAGTGATTAGTTAGTTTGTTGATGTATTGATTAATCACTTGTTCTGTAAAATATCAGAAAACAGAGAGAAACACCCTTCACAATTTCCCGCTTACTTGTTGCTTGATGGTCTGAAAAACAGTCCCAAAACCAAAGATATTTAGTTTCCTATAAGAGAAGACAAAGAAGAGCAGGAAATATTCAAATTTAAGAAGGCAGTCATTTTGGTATTTTTGCTTAAAAAATGACACTAAAGAAATAGAATTGTTGCCATTCATTTTCTGTCGATGACTAATGCGTTATTTACTAATCGTATGAGATTTAACGCTTGTCATAACATGTTTTTAGATTTCCTATCATTCAGACAGCCACTGTTTTTTTTTATTTGCTTAAACACATCACTGACTGTGTTACCATGTGACCATAACTGTGGGCTAAATATTCATAGGATGGCGTATGCCAAGTGTCTCTACACATAACAAATATAAAACATAGTTCTGACACACCAGAAAGACAGGGATGGACAGGTGCGTCAGATCACAAATCCTGACTGTAAAAGAACTAAGAAACCTCTGACTCATAACATCTCGGACAAGATTGTCAAAGTAGGAAATCACTCTAAAATCTAAGGTATGTGTTGGAAAATAGTCAGCACTAAAGTCACAAGTATTGAGTATTTTTCAACACAAATCCTTGATTCGTGTGCTGAATCTTAATTGAAGACCTTGTGATTATTTCTACAGCATGCAAGAGAACAACGCTGGCCAGCCGCCGTCACTGTCTCAGCTCCTAAGAGAGAGCTACCTGGCGGAGGCCAAAGCCCAGCAGCGCCACAGCGAGATGAGCCGCTCAGATGCCTCTTCTTCGCGCCTTCAGATCTACGGGTCACTCAAAGGCAAGGCTGAGGACTCTGTGGGCCACAATGATCCCCAATTTTCAGACCTCTCAGCCTTCCTCAGCCAAGAGGAGCTGGATAAGAGTGTGAACCTGGCCCGCCAGGCCATCGGACATGAACCACGTGAGGACAGGGCAGAGGTCAAGGCTTCTGTCACACCATTAACCCCCTCCAATATCTCCTCAGCCTCAGTTTCTTCCTCTGAAACCCCACCTGTTCCCTTGGTTAACCCCTCTACGGCTTCTTTTGCTGCCCCCTGCACTGTGCCCTTCCATCAGCCAGCTACCGAATTCAAAGAACAGCCAGCAACTCACACAACATTCACTTCAGACAGAAAGATGCTCAAAGCCTCAACGCAGCAAGAAAACGTGATCAGGAACAGCAGGGACTCCAGTGAAGCATTCAACGACCTTGACAGGTCAGCAAGAAACGCCCCATACGGTCCGGAGACCCAGTCCAAGAAAGAGTTCCTCAACAAGGCGGCAGACTTCATTGAGGAACTCTCCTCTCTTTTTAAGGCCAACAGCTCCAAACGGGTACGACCGAGAGCGTGCAAAACCCACAGGAGTAGGAACCAGAACAAGAGCCAGAACGGTGGGACAGTTTATCCCATCAGCCCAGACAACAGGGAACGTGCGGCCATGCCCATGGAGGTGGAGAAGGACAGACCTAGCCCAGCTGTTAGCCACCAACCAGAGGTCCAGCTGGACTCTGGGATTGGCCGTGTGGAGTTTCAGGACTGCAGGATTACTGAGGAGCAGCAGTACGGCTTTGTCTCACAGGAGGCGGAGAAGGAGGCTGAAAGCTGTGCCTTGACAGAAACTCCATACCCAGTGGATCCTGTGTGTGAGCCTCCTCATTTCATCCAGAAACTGAAAAGCAGGGAGGTTCCAGAGGGCAGCAAGGTCCAATTAGACTGCATCGTAAGAGGACTCCCTGTGCCTGAAGTCAGGTAAGGCAAACAAGTGCTCCTATCGTTGATTTCTTAGTTTGCAGGAAATACAGTAAGAGTTTCTGCGTCTCTGCTCTTTCAAAATGATTCTACATATGCCTCTCTGTGAAAGTGTGCTGAAGGATCTGGATCCTTCTTGGATGACCTTCTTGTTTGGGGAAGATGTTCAAGTATAAATAGGGTTAAGTGTCGGATCAGAGAATGGAGACATGATAGTTAGTCACTAGTTACTTGACATATTAAGATTTTACATACAAAACATGGTGTTTGTATAATATATAATACATATTTATAGATTTAACTACCCAACAGTATATTAAAAAGTCTACTAACTAGACAACTAACTACAACAGTTACACATAGTATCCAATAATGTAATATCTAACACTCACATTTGTTCAATTATGAATACTTTTACTTTTGATACTTTAAGTACATTTTATATATAATACTTACATACTTTTACTTAGAAAATACACTTTAACAAATTATGTTTTATTTATAATGTAATTGGATTATATAAGTCATTTGGCAAAATAAATAATTGTATAACGGTATTGTCCACGCTTTTCAAAAATGTACACAGCGTGTATAATACCAGATCCACCTATGTCTGCTAAGATGTATCAATAAATTGCAGAAGAGAAGTGTTGAAGATATGTTGATTTAATTCAATTCAATTCAATTTTATTTATATAGCGCCATATCATAACAAAGTTATCTCAGGGCACTCAATCACATGGAGCTGGTCGAGACCAACTTCCACACACACAAAGACCCAACGTTC
>JAVQJD010023113.1:0-66162 GCA_036023655.1 Nannoperca australis
AAGCAAACAAAGAAATAAATATATATACACAAATAATTTTTTTTATATAAATTTGGGGAATGTCTTTTTCTATCCGGTTGTAGGCTGCCTTTACTTCAGTAGGATTAGCATATCCAAGACTACAGCCTGACCACCAGGCACCCCCAGCGACAGGGCTGCTTCTGTCCGCCGCATAGCAAGTCCACAAGGGTCACGGCCAAGAGTCCTCCCCCTCTTCCACCACGCGCTGAAGAACAGCTGCTCTGCCAAGCACATTGACTAAGCATTGACTACTGCCTGCTGGGCTCATTTTCTAGTTAATAGGGGGAAAAAATCTAATTTATATGGAAAGCGCATTTACAGGTCTGGTGAGAAAACACAGAGTACCGTTGAAACCCAAAATAAGTATTACATCGCACAACACCATCATTACAGTTTGCTGGTTCTGTGTTCATTTTTCTTTATCCTCTGCTTCACTCTCTTTGTGTCCCCTACACTCGCTGTCCCCGCAGCTCGGCCGGTGCTTGTGCTTGCCAATGCCACAGGCATAAAAGAATGACAGAGCAAGGGGTCATTAACGAGAACTAATCAGCCCTCAGACAGAGAGACAGAGGGAGAGAACGAGAGCCAGAGCAGTGGAGAGAGTAAAACACAGCTCCGAGCGAGTCGGTATAAAAATGATAGGGGGAACAAGAGAGACTAGCATGGGGTCAAAAAGCATCCACTTTAGCAACCAAAGGCATTTTAAAAAGTTACAGGTTTTCAGAATTTGAATTATAAATAAAAGTTAATATTGTAATATATCATTTTCACATCTGTTGGAGACAGATATGGACATATGGACTAACTTTCCACCTCCAATCGTACGTGACTTTGTTAGCGTACAGTCAACATTTGCACATGCGTACACACACAAGCACAGACTGACACTTATTCATGTCCCACTGGTCTGTGACAGGTAATAGGAAGTCCAAGAGAGAAAATGTCATTATTCTGGTATCTATGAGCCTGAAGGAGAGGAAACAAGCCCTACATGACCTCATGGCTCCCTTGGTACTTAGCATGCCCATGCACATGCACATGCACACACAGACAAAGACGAGCCACACATGACTGCAACAAAAGAAAGTTGTCTTTGTATGTGGGCCTCCGTTTACAGCATATTGTGAGAATGAAAATGTAAAAACTACAACACAAGGCAGCACGTTAGAAAAATGCTTTCCAGGCTGTTTGTTGAGCTACAAATTATGGTGGAAAATACAAATCACCTAGAGCAATTTGCATGACCACAACCGCATCAAAATGTTTATGTTAATAACACCCGCCACTTCAAGGAGAGTTCTAGTTACTAGTTTGTCATTCACAGACCAACTTTCTGCTTCGTTATTCCTCGCCGTATGTGTGTGAACTCTCCCTGAGCTCCTCTCAGACTGTGCCTGACCTCTGCGTGTCTTTCTCCACCATCAACCGTGGAGGGACTCCCGAAATATCTAATTGTATTCATTCATTTTCTGTGCCCAGCTAGGAAAGACACAGAGGGAGGGAGGGAGGGAGGGAGGAAGAGAGAGAGGAAAAAAGAGACAAGGAGAAGCAGAGCGCTGGAAGGCAACACGGGAGAAAGGCAAGAAGGGATATAGGGAAGAGTAAAGGGCAGCAAGGGAGAAAGGAAGGGAAGGGCCGTCTCTTCGGCATTACAGCTGAGATATCATTAGAGCCACTGTCTGTCCCCTCATTAGAATAAATACTCACAAGCAAAGACAGTCAGCGAGATAGCATAGGGTTGAATCCACAGAGACAAATGTCCCTGTATTTTAAGTTATTTCAAGTTGAAAGAACTCTCTCAGGACAAATAAATCTACCCTAAACTGTCTTCCAAATTAACTTTTTGATTAACAAAATTCGGAACATGTAAATTAAGGTACCATTAGAAACGCCCCAAGAAAATCTAACCACAAACAAAGAACTAAAGGAGAAAGTGTGGATGGGTTAAAGAAAGAGATAAACAAAGGAGACGAATGCAGAGAATAAGACTAGTTAGAAAAAGTTTCAGGTCTCATGCTGGAGTTGTGATACACAACAGTGGACCGATGCCAACAGCATGGAAATCCCCTCAACCCCTACCTCAATCACCAACAACACAAACACCCAGCAGAAACGACTGTGGCACCGCTAACACACATTACGATACACTAAACCAATATAAAATTCCACACTAAGCTACCAATCACTTGTAATTCGGACCGCTGGAAAACCAAATAGAAATTCTAAACTGCAAAAACATTTTTTAGTCCTTATCTGGGATTCCCCATTCAATGCCACTGAAAGTCTATGCTGTATTAACGTCTACACCATTGGGTTTTGTCTACCAGTGATTCAAACAACAGCAGAAGTGACTCCTTGAATTACTAGCCCTTTCGCTTATTTTTGTCTACGATACAAAAATAAGCGATACATGCCACATGTAATGACGCAATTTAATATTTAGTTTTTTTTTTTTTTTTTTACATACAAACTTTTTTACTTTAAACTAGTTTCTTTTAAAAATAAAATAAATGTGACAAAGTTTGTAAGTTAAACAGTTTATAGTTGGTATTTCCATGTGGAGGTTTTCATTTCTTTCTGTGCATTTCAGGTGATTAAGTAAGTAAGCAGAGCATAACATATTGCACACACTGATATGAAACATCCAACTTGGGCACAATGAATTAAAAGAAAAACAGATTTTGGGACAAAACCAAACTCGAACTACAGCTTTAGTGTGATGGATTATCTAGCTAGGGCAATTTTCAAGTCTGGGGAAGCTGCAGTTTCATTTGGTGCAAAAATGAATGGCGACAAATGGCATTTTCGGGAGGTCGTAAAATGAGCCCTGAACGGTTGTCTTCAGAAACCAACAAGAAAGAATACAAAAAGAGTGTCAAACTAGAAGAAGAAAAAACTTTGAAATTGTCCTTTAATTTACCTGCTAACATTAGTCATGACAAATTACATTATTTGTTTAAATGTATGTTTGACCTAAATGAGATTGTTTGTGCACATGGGGCGTTCACATAGTTAATTCTTGGAGCAGCCGTACTTTCGGTGTGACGGTGAAGCCTCAGAACAAAGGCGGACGCAGGCAAGTCATGTTAGAGTGCCACGCCAGCTTTGTACAGTAATGCATGAAGAAAAGGACTCAATATTTATTAACTGAGTCATCAATAAGACAAGTTTGCTATCTCTCCGACTCCTCTCTGCTGTTATGTTACCTTTCTGGCTTCCTGCCTCGGCCCTGCAGGGAGAGTCAAACAAACTCTATTTAGAGTAAGTAGAACGAACTGACTGGTGTTAGCAGCATTACAGCCTCTGTGAAAACCTGTTTCCTTTCCTCAGGCAAGTCAGAGCTTCAGAAACAGATGAGGCTCAGGAAGCTATCTATTTTTCATATTTTTACTTGGGACCCAAAGAGAGCAAAAGGCACAACATGCATGTAGCCAAGTGGATCACAAAATTCTTGTTTTGTCCCCTCTCTCTCTCTCGCTCTCTTTCAGTGTTAAGTGTGTCAGATGTGAGATTAACTGTAGATTTACTTTACCGAAACTGAGAAAACTTGTCAGCACATCTGGAAGATATCAAGTTAACTGAGCGGCCAGTCAAGTCAAAACTTTTTTGTTGAAAAAAAAAAAAAGTACTGTCTATTGAAAGTCTTTCTATCACCAGCAGAAATCAAGATTTAACTCAAAATTGTGTTTGCCTCTATTGAAGAAAGGGGTCCATAAATAAACAGCCGAGGTAAGTCGGAGCAGAGACCTAGACCACAACGGTCATGGTCTATGATATATCAGGCCGAGAATCTACGCACCCCACTAGACTGCCCCGACTTACAATCAGCCCTGCGTTTGTACCCCTGACCACTAATTGTTTCAAGCAATAAATCATGTTTTCCAAAACTTCAAACTGAATATAAATAGTTGTGCAACAAATTCAGCATTTGCTATTAATGGCTTTGTGTGCACTCGGAGGGTAAGCTGAGGATTTTATTCAACAAATACTAAGTGCTGTTGGCAGTTGAGTGAAAGATCTCTGTAAACTCCACCAGCAGTGTTTAGACTTAATAAGCCCAGGACAAGGCTGTACAGTTCAACTCCGTAAAGGACATTTAGTGGGAAACGCTGTCTCGACAAACATGTACACTGAACGGTGATATTGACAGGAGGCTCTCTGAGTACAGAGGGGTTTGGGATTCTGGAGAAACTTTTTATTTTAACTTTGCTGGCATTCTCTCGCCTGGCCCATCTGAATCAACAGCCCATAAAATCCTCACTTCACTTCTTACAGTAATGAGTCTTGTGTTGAACACACACTTGTCCTTTTATTATTATAAATGGCAAGAAGAAAAGCATAGACTTTTTGTTGCTAAGATTTTCGACAATATTTAAATAAACTTTTTGAATATGTGACTTTTTAGTCTCTGTTCTGTTAATGTTCACCATATGCAAAAAATATTGGGGGAAAAGTTTCACTTAGGGAAACGTTTGTTTTAGAACAAGGAAGCTGCACACTGTTACACAGTGAAAGTTTTCAAAAGTTTGAATCGGAAGGTTCATGGTTTCCATACTGTACAGCCATCACCACACTTATTGGAATAAAACTTTACACCGTTTCATACAATTCTGCTACAGTGGGCTTCCACTGTTCCAGAATACATTTGCATTATTTAGGGTTTCATTTTTTTTTTTTTTTTACTTACTTCATCCATATGTAAAATCTGCATGCAAAAAAAACGTTACCAAAATAAAAACAATTTTGCTCTACTTCTAAAGTAAAAGGTTTCTTCATTGAAAAATTGATTAATAAAATAAGATTGATAATAAATTGGTAAAGCTCTAAAGAACCATAAACACTAATCTTCAGCCTACTGTGTGTCTTTGTTTGGCTACTCAAAACTGAGTTTGTCATTTTATGTAATTTTTTGTGTCAGGGTTCCTCTATAATATTTATGAACACTCCTTTTATGCACTTGTAGACGTGCTGAGGCCGTTTAATGCGCATAAAGCGCATCATGGCAACTGTTGAATTTCGTGAAGGAGCTGTTTATTAACTGATACTTTGCGTTCTCACTGCATTCATTTAGTATCGCTATGAAGCCACACAGCAAATACCCTAAACCTAGACACAGAACCACACAAAAGCTGCACTTCTCATTACACAGATCCAAGACGTTTGCGCGTACAAGTTAAGTTTTCTGAAACAAGGCAATGCAGCTACGCAGTCTGAAGTGAGTAAATGAAGGGTCACATTTAATGGATTGGTGCTGGTGATTTGGCGTTGAACCTAGCTGAGACCTAGTTGGATGCTGGCGTTAATGGGTCCAGTGGGGTCGTGTAAATACCCAGGCTGAGTCCGATGGGACAGAGAAACAACACCAGATAATGATCCAGGTTATTTATCCATTTATCGCTCTGACCCTATCTACAGCTAAATAATTCACAATAAAAAGATGGATTTCCTTATTTGGACAATATTGACAGCGCGTAAAGCGAAATAATGTCCGGGCCTTATTATGCACGGTTTTAATCTATAGTTTCCAAGGGGGGGGGAACGAAGTTAATTAGCAGCCACGTACTGAAAGACACAGCAGGCTTACACTCCTGTCCCTATCCTCGGCTGTAGCCTGTATCTATAACCACTGGCAGGATGCCCTCACTGCGGAGAACAAACACCGGTGTGGTTCAGCAAACCTGCGAACCCCGCGGTCCATGCAGATGCTAGGGAGGGGAGGGGAGGGGGGGGCGGAACACCGCCGACGACTCTCCGCGGAAAAACTGCCCGGCGCGGGGCCACTTACTTGGCGTTGGTCCGGTTCCAGAAGACGGCGTAGCGGTCGGCCACCACTTTGGAACTGGGCTCCTGGCTAAATACACACATCAACAGCACCAGGCAGACGAAGATGACCATTTCCATTTGCAGCATCACTACAGCAAAACTTCGGCACGTATTCCTCTTCGGTGTCGGTCGGTCAGTCAGTCGAGTTGTGCGGGCGCTTCAACCGGGACAGGTGATGAGTCTCACTCACATGTGGCCGCGTGTCACTGGCGCAGTTCGTGGACGCTAAGCAAACGCGCACAGCATAGAAAACGCGAAGGAAATGGCGAGAATGTGAGCATTTGAGGGGACGCTCGAGGTGACACTTGTTCGGGTTGTCGGAAACGTAAAGTTACAAAACCGGCGCGTCACTGTGTTTTCTCTCTGATGCAGGTCGAGGGTCCTGGTGAATCATTGGCTTTATTTCATGCAGGGTGTCAGCTTTTTGGCAAATCCGTGGTGGGCTGACAAAAAAAAAAGTGTTCTCCCACCAATGCACAAACGGTGAGATCAACACGCACGAACGCGCAGCACAACAGGCAGCGTCTTCTGTGGTGCGATAGTGTTGCCCCTTGTGCAGGGGAGCCACTGGATGTAGCCTGTGTCAGGGCAAATGACAACTGCTGAACACTTCTTCTTACTCCAAACCCAAAGCGCAGGGGATTAGTCAGTCCAAGAGGTGATGGAGAAAAGAGAGAGAGAGAGAGAGAGAGAGAGAGAGAGGCTCAATGTGTCCAATGACGCCGTGTGGCGCACGTCAGATGTCCATGTTTTCCAGGCAACTTTTTAAAGCCATACAGTCAGTCACCGGCAGATGAATTGGAACGTTAAGACCAGGACGGCCTTCCGTATCCAGTGTAAAAAAAAAAAAAATACTGTTATCCTTTCCCGGTGATTTACCGGAGGTGTCACGGCCGAGGCGGGGAGGAGTCCTTCTCGGCGTCTGAGGGAGGACGGACAGCGTTGTGTTTTCTCACGCGCTTCTCTCCGTGGAGACGCTGGTTTATGTCCGCATCCCAAAGTGTCTTCCTCATTTATAAACCATGGCGCGACGTGCGGGAGTGAAAAAACCCTTGCGTTCACCCATGTGCGCGACGTGTAGTCTTCCTCTTTCTTGTGTTTGGGGTTAGAACGCCGGGAAACGCAGGAAGGTGAGAGCAAAGGCAGGCAGCTCCAGACGCCGACTGAGAGGAGTGTGTTTGGTTACGGCGGAGCGGGGGACAGTCCCATTGGTTTGAAATTATTTGAATGGGCGTCGCTCGAACAAAGCCAAGCCCCTCCCCCGCCTAAAAACGAGCTAATTCAATTACCGAGAGGTAGAGCTGGAAGGGGACGGGGGAAAGAGGTGCGCAGGACAGCCAGGGACCGCTTTTTTAGATACTCTGTCAGATCCAACCGATAAGTGCGCGCACGGCGCTATTTAATTACATGCAAAGGGACGCAGCGGAGCAAAGAAGAACACGGACTCCAGTTACTCTCTCTCAGTTCAATAAGTTCAAATGTGCTTTTTTTTTTCCTCATAAGGCTTGTGTTGATGTGGCCTATTATGTACTGGACGTTAATGTTTTTAAATCTAAATATTAGTTTGAAGATTATATATAATTTAAAAAAAAATGGAAAATGTTAATGTTGGGCGGTTCCACCAATTCAGTGAGATTGTCCATTCATCGCACCCCCCCCCCCACACACACACACACACACACACCTCCCCACGATTACTAATTCAAACATAATTTGTGTTCACATTTAATCTATAATTGTAAGGACTTCAACTCCAGAAAGGTCAAATCTATCCCACAGGTTTATGAAGACAGAGAGGCGGAGGGGGCTGGTGCCTCACAACCTCTGTGTGATGGTGTGATGCTGAGAGATGGTAGCCGCGCGGGGCTCCGGGGAGATGCGACGGAGCAGCCTGTTGCGGGGAGCATACTGAAAAGGGTTCAAGACGCCGCTCCAGCGCCCAGACGCCCCGCAGTGGCGAGCAGGCGGGATCGCTGACTCAGCCGGGGGACAAATCCAAGTTCGAGTGCGCCAGTGGAACCGCGTCTGTCGTCGCCCTAAATCAGACAAGTGCTCACAAGGAGGATTTATGGAACTTTAGAAAATGAGCAGCAGGCCTAAATTCAGGTGGGATGTAGCATGAATTCATACGGATACAATGTGCAGAACGTCTGGGGTGAATTCATACTGAGCCGTGGCGTGTTTTAAATGATATGTCTGTTAGGTAGAATAATCCATGCACGTTTCTTAGGTTTGTGTGTGTGTGTGTGTGTGTGTGTGTGTGTGTGTGTGTGTGTGTGTGTGTGTGTGTGTAAGTATGTTTTTCAAAAAGGACGTGAATTTGATGTATTGAAAAAGTGTTCCTTCTGCACGTAGCCTGTGTGTCATGAAGAACAACAATACAGTCTTAAGTAAAAGTAGAAAATGTGTACCTGCAGTAGCAAATTGCAAGTGCATACATGCACAAATAAGTGGGAGTTGAAATATAAATCTTAAAATAATGTGTAATACAACATTATAAAAGCAATAACAAATATAGGTTCTAGTATCTAGTATTTTAGTATCTTCTTATTTTTTCTTATGATCTGTCAGCCAAAAAGTAATACATAAAAGTAAATTGGTCAATTCAGATGAGAAAAAGCGTGCGTGTTACATCAGTATTTTTGTCCATTTAAATTAAAGAAAATCAAATGCAGTTAATCCTATATGTGTGTGTGTGTGTGTGTGTGTGTGTGTGCAACAGGTGCTGCTGTCTGCCTTCAAGGATACAAGAGTGGAAAGAAAATGGAGTGGGAAGACAGAGGGAGGGAGGAAGGGGTGAGAGGGCAGCTAATATTTTAAGATAATCCTCTTGACCTCTTCCCATGGACTATCATAAACTCAGGGCCATTCACTTACAGCTATCACCACACACACACACACACACACACACACACACACATAGAAGGCCACTCACTCTGCAACAAAACACACACACACTGCTACCACCACACAAACTCCAGCATCAAGTCTTACCACGTACACACATTTTCTCAAGCTTTTTTCGCAATACACACACACTCGCACACCATACTGAGGACACTATCAACTACCAGGGGAGGAGGGGTGGGGAGGTCAGATTGGAGGTCAGTCAACATGGCTGTTTTCACACCCACTTTACAGCCATGACTGCATTCCTCTCCTGCTGCGTCCCGTCTCTCTCTTTCACACACACACACACACACACACACACACACAAAAACACACTTGATAACAAGCATATATGACTATGAATAGTGCGCACAGCGTATACCCCCAGCTGCTTTCATTTTCTCTGGCATAGAAAGCTTTCCCTCCCCATCCCCTTCTTAACCTGCTGTCACTATCATAGTGGGCTGCACTGATTACTTCTCATGCAGGCCTATTTTCTCCATCAACCCCATCCACATGTTCCAGCAAAGTGGTGCAAAGATGGCTTGAACTCAATTTTCAAAAACCTGGGTTTATTTTTCCATTTGATTGATTAGTAGGGAGGAAAACAATACTGACATGAACTATCAGTGATCAGGCGATGTGTTTTTTTAAAGGGATGGAGTCTTTTGTCGACACGCACCTATGTCTCCTCTCTTTCTCTTTGTCTCTTACATCTCTTTCAGCTCCCTTTGTTATTCTCCCTCATAAAGTGACATAGATTTACATCTTATGCATGCAAACTATCTTTTAATTTTACAGCAGCGCCTTAATTTTTCCCTCAAAAAAACTATTTAATTTTGAGGTTTTATTGTCCAATTCAATTTTGGGGATGTTTCTAGTAATGCCTTTTTGATACAGGATAACTGGTTTCATAAAGATCTTCAATTTGATATATAGGAGTCATTCTGGCCAAAATGACAAGTGTCTGGCTTCAAGCCCGAGATTTTTCTCCTTTTACACACAGTAATCTGTGCGCTCACAAAGCCAGGGTCACAGCAGGGTGAGATGGGAAGGTTGAGTGACTGACTGGTGGGGTGGTTCATACCTTTTTTTAATGTTATTGTTCTTTTGCCAACAGGACAATTAGAGACCGCATCATAACACAGACTCATTAAAAAGATGTGAGAATACGACTTGGTACGGCTGGTGTCAACCTGACAGGTCAGGCATGCCAACAGGCAATTACAGACATGAAAAGCGCAAAAGGATCCTTTGAGTGAGTTCTCTTCAAAATATCTGTCAATTAGAGGTGTGTGACAGTGGCAAAAAAACATGTCAAACTGTTTGGCAAAGCATTAATTAAAACTATGTGTACAATATAATCCCCTTTTCTGAAATGAGATGTGTCATTTCAGTCAATGAGATGCCCTTACATCAAAAGACATAAAACTAAACCACTGAGTGGACACAGACAAAGTGGCAGCTTACAGGTATAGTGGCTTGCTTTTAAAACCATAAATCAGTAAAAGGAAACATAAAATATGCTCTCAAGACACCTTTAAAATCCTTCTCCCTCATCATCAAATTTCTATAAAGTATCCGTACTGTTTTACAGTACATTACCACCATATGAATTGCATGGTATGGCATTTCCCAAATGTTATGTCTGTTTACTGAGATGCAGAGCAGCATTAGGATACAGCAGATTGAGCAGTGTACTGGAGATCTATGTAATGATCTCTTCAGACAGTGTAGCACCAAATCCCATTGATATTCAGCTCACACATCCATAAATATGATGCTCTCTCGCAAGCCCAGGCAATGGGATCTTTGTCAGTTAGAATTACTAAGAGCATGCATGCATGCTTTGTGCCCTTTAACCCCATTCACACTAGCGCATGCTTCAAACTGCAAATGCAGATTAGGTGGGGTTACATATGAAGAGAAAATAGGATTTCATCTCCCAGAGCCCCGATGTGATGTGATGTTTTCATGGCCATTTCAGAGGATAATGACTTGTATTTGTCCTTTATGCAAGAGGAGATGGGTTCCACAAAGAGTTAAAAACAAGCACTTGCTACCTGTGTATATTCATCATTTGATAACTATGAAGCCTGTTTAATATCACATCTTACACCTGAAATCACATATTTCTTTTTAATCAGCCAGGATTAAAAAGCAAGTGTAGCATTCAAAACATTAGTGTCTGCATCCTGTATGTTCATAAACTTGACACAAAGCTTTCTCATTACATCTGAGCTCATCGAGAACATTACCTCCCTTGTCCGTCTGGCTCCCTCTCTCTTAATTCTCTACCGCCTCCCTCTTTAGGATGCATATTAGATTAAAGATTTTATTGTCACACTCAATGCACTTAGAGCGTTGGCAAACTAAATCACAGGGAGACAGCATGTCATAGAAGAGACACCTTGGGTTGACTAAGTCATGACGAGCCAGCACAAATCGATGAGAGGGACTAATCGGATGTATCTGCTGGGACGGGCCTTGCCCTGCATCCAAATGATGGACACCAGATGGGGACCGATGTTGCCATTAGTACACCATCAGTGCAGTAGACAAAGTGATGTAAGGACAAGGGCTTCCTATTCAGTGAGGAATCAGGTTTTATTTATAATACAGATATAATATCTTATATCTAAATAACAATACAGATCATCCAAATCCCTGTGACTGTTATTATAAGACAATGATTCATACAATCCACCCTCTCTCGGGTTAAGGGTTGGTAATATTTGGGCAATTAAAACTACTTGAATAAAGTTTGCTAAAGACCATGGTCATGGTTTGAAGAAACCAACACTGACTGCTTGAAGGAGACAGAGAGCAGACTGCGGTCACTAGTGTCAAAGTTACACATTTTGAATAACAAACAAACAATGCCATTTTCTCTGTTTGGACAAAGTTTGAATCTGTATAAATGTGTTATATAAGTGTGCTATGAAGCAGTGACGATTACAGTTAGGGTTAAAAGGTTAAAGGAACAGTTAACATTCATGAGCTACGCTTATTCCTGTTCTTACCAAGTTTTATGAGTAGATCGAGCAGTAGATATGAGGCTATTGCCAGGGAAACAGCAGATTGTGTTACCCTTCAACAGAGCGAGACTATGTACTTCCCAGTTTCCAGTCTTTGTGCTAAGCTAAGCTAACCAGCGGCTGGCATATTTACTGTACAGGCATGCGTGTGGTATCAATCTTCTCAACTAATTCTCTGCAACAAGATGAATAAACATAATTATCTAAATGCCTTTTTCTGAATTCCCTCCCTCAATCCCCCAAACTGCACAGAATTCCTGAAAAGAGCAAAAGTGTAATGTGTGTAATGTATGTGGGAGCCTCTGTGTACATACATACCATATATCTGTGTATTTACTATCAATCATATATGTCTCAGAGAGAGTTTTGCTTTTAAAGTCTTGAGTCTTATCTTATATCACAAAGTAAATATTCCAAAAAGCAGTTTTACTTTCTTGGATGAATGAGACTGTCGACGCTTGTTTCTCCAGGGGTTTGGGAAATACCATCAGATGATAAAGAATTAATAAGAACATGCTTCATTCTTCAGCTGGACGTTATCAACCAACGCTGGTGTGAAAACAGCTGTTTTATGTCTGACCTACTCCCAATTTTTCAGCAGCCTTACAGTAATGCTGCCAGGTTTTTCCCACCCATTTTGTCCACAGTTAGCTGAACGAAGGCTCGCTCACACACACAGACACAACCCCCTGCCCCAGTAGTATAAATGTTTATTTGGCCTGAAACAAAGCTGTTTTTTTTCTTTATGTCTATGTTTGATGCATTGTGTTATGAGATATTTTATCACACGGCACACTAACGACACCAGCTCCAGCTGTGTGCTGTGTGTGTTCCCAACTTGTGTACTTGTGTGCACTCCTCTGTGTGTGAGCTTAACATTCAAGGTTGATATTAGCTACAACTTCATTGAGTTACTTTTTCTTGTTGTTGCTTTAAACCAAACTCTATCCATTTATTATCCTTGAGTGGATTACTTCCAGTGGGCAAATACAGGGTTAATGATCAAGAGTATATTGCATGGTGGCATTCTATCCTTAGATCTAATTCAGAGAAGTCTAACTTTTCCTCATTACAGGGACCTGTAGAGGAGCAAATGACAAATCACAGTATGCGATAATAAAGGTGACACTGTGAAAATCCCCTGGCTGGGATCCATCTCATCATTATGAGAGCATTATGAATGGATGTAATAAAAGTGAATTAAGACAGGACACCGCTGATATAGATATTATGAGCACATTGTCCCTTCCCTAATGTGAACGGTGCTTCAGCTGGCTTCTGCAATAAGGGCCTCAATTTGGAGAGGCTACCCTCGACTCTGAGTAATACTTACATACAATCATGACCAAAAAGCTGGGAGGAGAGAGGGTGGGCAACGATCGAGTCCTCTTGTACTCTCTCTGCTCTTTCATTATAGCAATGAATGTAAAAAAGCCTTTGATATCCCTGGCTACAGTTTGCAACGCAGCAGTCATTTGACTCTATGGGGCCTTGCATCTCTCTTTGAAGTCCCAGGAAGAAATTGATGTTCCACTGTCCCTTTATGACTCTTCTGTCGAAAGGAAATATAGATTCATAGGCCCTGGACAAAGCTAATAGCCAGACTTATTCAAAGCAAAGGAGCAGAATAATAGCGCCATGTGTCAGTTCAAGCCAAAGAGCATTAATCTTTTATTAATACCAGTTGATTCTCTTTTCAAACTGAACTTTCTCTGCTTCTGTCTTTCCTTTTCTCTCATTCTCTAGCGAGTGCTGCTCTGTGGAGAAGGCCACCATTGACGAGCTAAACTATACATCATTGATGAGCGTACAATAGCATTAGTGTATGCTCAGCCTGCTAATTCTCACTGCCATTATGGAAAGTTTTCTAATCGGGCCATTTGTAATTCCGCACATAAAAGGATAAGCTGAGATCCAGGCTTGCAAGAGGGCTTATGACGTTGATCAAATTAAGATCATTTTCTCCCAACAGGAATACCTGATAATGAGGAATACAATTGCCATGAAGAGTATCACTATCAGGATGTTGACAAAGAGATTTGCCCTGTGGTATTTATGAGTAAGTATTTGGTAAGCACATTGCACATGCAAGAATGTTTCCAGCTACAGGCTATCCATGTTCGTATACAGTACATTGTCTTTCCAGAAGTAACAAACAAACATCAGACTTCAACAAAACAATGGTTTTATGTGTATTTATTAGTGAATCTTGGCCCCATTGTGTCAGTCATACATTCCTGATTGGATGAACGTGAGAATGTTTCATATCACCCTGACACCACAGTAATCCTCTCTCTCCCTCTCCAGATATCACTCAGTCACTGAGATAGGCCATTTCCTTCTCATGTTCTTAATTTGTCTTTTTAATGGAAAGAATGATGGACACATAAGAGCTTGGGGTAAACTCACATCTGATTTGCTGCCAGTTGTGTGCGCATGCATTTTCACACAAAAGGCAGGAAACAAACACACGCGCAGGGAAAGTCACCACGATGATTCGCAGCACAGAATTCCTGTTTGAATGCTTGTGCACACCTAAACACGTGTAGAAGTAAAAGGGCTCACATTCTCATATGCATAACCATAGACACAGAGGCATGAAAATACAGTCTCTGGAAATTATGGGGTGGAAACCTCCAGGATGTGTTTTTCCTCAGAGAAAATGCTTAGTGTAATTACATCTGATATGAACGCGAGAAACCACATTATTTGGTGTTGGCACACTGTTTGGAATATGAAGATACAGCATTGTGAGCAAATGGGGCTCCACTCAGCTCATATACTTTACACTGAACATACACAAAGAAGTACACAGGCCTGTCTCTTGCTGTGACTTATGACTTTGTGTTTTGGGAGTGATGCCCATCGCACCTGTGTTGTGATGTCGTCAATTTTATCAAACATGATGTCATCATTCAACGCCCTGTCCAGTGAAACGATCCAGGGAAATGTGAGGTCACTCCAGTTTTCCCCAAATGTAACATCAATCACAGCGTCTTCCAGAAAGCCAAAGCGCATTGCAAGGCAGGACTGTGTTCAGAGTGGTTCAGCACCTCCTAAACACATGGATCAGGAAAATAATGTCACTGCCATTTTGATTTAATTGCAGCGTAGGCCTTATATTACTGCAGTGTGACACTTTAATTACAATAATTAAAACTGGTGGAAAATACCTACGATATTTGTTGTCCTCAAGCTTTGTGTCAGCAAAACCGAATGAGCACAGCATTTCACACATTCACTGAAAACATCTGTTCAAAATGTAAAGCACTTAATGGGTCAGTCTATAAAATTACAAAAAATATTGTCTCACTTACCTCTGTGCCCAGGTTTTGAGATATCCCACCCAAATACAGTGGAGGTCACCACAAACAATCACCACCACTGTAGACTAACTAAAGTTTAAATGTAGTTTCTAACAAGTTTTGCTTTTCCTTTGAGGCTAGAATGAGACTTCTTGATACCAACCTTTATGTCTGTGTTGGACTATGGCTCTCTTCCCTTTGAATCAGCTGCAAAGTCACCTGAATGAGCTGGTCTCATTGGCATATTTTGTAAATCTGTAATTTGTTCTTGTTTTATGTTTGTTTTATGTCTGCAATTAATTTGTGTGAACCAAGCCTTTAAGGAGTACTTTTGGATGTTTTTCAAAACCATTTTGGATATCTGTTAATGTACAAGAATTTTACTCCCAAAGGATGAGTAAGCCACATAAAGCAAGATTTACATTGCAAAACCCAACCATCCCTGTGTGATTAGTATAAGTATTACACACCCACCCACCAGACCCTCACACCTGCTGGCCAGCGGGCTAGTAGAACACAGAGCTGCCCTCTGAACCTACATGCTTGACTAATACCAACTTGTCAGCACTATGTATCCCTGCAGCTCAGGATATTGGAGCAATTACCTTCATACAGCACTCCCTAGGAGCACAGGGGTTGTTGGAGCCCAATTCATCTGTAGGACCCAGTCAAACAGACCTAACAGTGCCAAAGCTGACTTGTTAGGGAACAAGGAGCCTGTCATAATTAGCAATGACATTTGCTGACAGAGAGGCCAAACAGGCCTGGACTCCACTGAGATGTTTTAGCATAGAGAAAGAGAGAGAGATTTATCAGATAGAGAGAGGTCTTTCACCCGCCTCTTAAATGGATGCTGTTGCCTAAGGGGCCATTGTGCCAATCATCAACTTTCCAACCAAATCATTTGCATCATAAACAGACTCTCATGATGCACTTTGAATTAATTTGTTGTTCAGTTAAACACTGGAATGAAAAAGAGTTTGTAACAAAAATTATTCTAAATCAGACATTCATGTTATAATTACAGGGTTTTAGACATTTTTGCAAACGCACACTGAGAAGCCTCCAAACACACAGCGCTTCCAAAAGTTTAAGTTTAAAAGTAACTTGATTTTCTTTTTCATTTGAATCCTACACAACCAAAACCAAAAAAAGATTCTTTCCTTTTTTTACCCTTCGGACTCTTTTAACAGTAGTTTAAAGTGTTGCAGCAGCTAGCAACTCCAGAGCTATCAACAGATGCAGTGCCTGCTAATTATCAACCCCTGGGGGAATTGAGATGATAATTCTCTTCTCTGCTTTGAATGTTTACCTTTCTCCCCTGCTTCATCAAACAGTACCATCTCTGTGGGTGGACCAGTATGAGAGCAGTATGTAAGAGGAAGCTCAGTGGTGTGACTGATAAATCACTGGTGAGTGTGTAGGTATTGTTAGCCTTGTGTTTCTCTGCATGGGACCTGTACACACCACCAGAAACACTAGGGTGGGAGGGATGAAAGCGGAAGGAAAGAACCAAAGATTGCTAAAGGAAACAGGAGAAAGAGGAGAAAGTTAGACATTTTTATGTATCAAAGATTGCACTGCAAAAATGCATGCATGTGAAGGCTAACATGCTTCCACAAAAACACATCTGGTGTCCATCAGAAACCTTTTCTTAGGTCAGGGGCCACAGGATATTTAAGATTTCCATCAAAGAATCCAGATGACAAGGTAATGTCTTGGACAGGGACAGGGCTCATTAAATTACTTGTATTACTCTTGTCTCTTGTGATCCAGAAGAAAAATGACAGTAATCAATTTTAAGACTAGGAAAGATTACATTGTCACAGTCCAGATGATACATTTCTTCACACAAGTTTTTCATGTAGTTTGCAAGTTTATGCAGGCGTTTTTGTATCCCACAGTGTTTGCCCCGAGGTAGAAACGTAACATGCATTACGCTAAATATATGTTGAGTAAAAGAGCCTCACATCACCCATTTTTCTGGCATGTGTCATGTCTGAGCAGCACTGAAACAAAACAGACGTCCCGTCATGTCAATCACTCTCACATCTTAAGGAAACACGGCGATGAAAGGAGGCGGATGAATCATTTTCAAAGATAAATGATCACAAGGGTGTCTTGTGCATGGTGTATGTTCACTTTCTCACCTGTAGCAATGCCTCACTGTACTCTCTTTCTTTCTTTCTCTCTCTCTCTCTCTCTCTCTCTTTCTCTGTCTTTTTGCCTCTCCCTCTCTCTCTCTCACTTCCCTGCCCCAGGCAGGACATGGGACCACCTGCCACTGGTGAGGCACGAACACAAGTAGCAATGACAGCTCTCCAATGGATTTGCACACTACTGCAGGCCTCAAGGCCATGTGATGAAGGGGTGAGGGGGAGAGAGAGAGAGTGAGAGAGTGGGAGAGCGAGAGAAAGAAGGTTAGCGAGAAAGACAGAAGGAAAGACTGTTCAACTGCCTCCTCCGAGAAACAAGCCAATTAATTATGCAAATCAGACAATTACTTTTTTAACATTTGTGGCAGAAGTACATGCTGCATGGTAATTAGTCATTTACAGCAACATATATGATACAGTAATGGGGTCACTACTTACTTTCGTTCTGTCACACACCCATGTACATCAGTTGCTGCTATTACAAAACACCTTAAAAAACTTTTGGAACCTTTTTATTTTTAATTTACATTTTAAAGTTGCTGCCAAGTTTTTGTGTTAAAAAAGAAAGAAACATAAAATGTTAGTCAATCATTTAAATGATAAATTACCTCATGTAATCGTGCATGCAATGACTGTTGCCTCTGACAAGTAAAGGTGAAGGAAAGAGGTCACCTGAGATCATTATTCCCTTTTATCAACTACACCTTTTCCCTAACTTAAAACAAGCAGTTTTATGCTGTCTCTATGGGTACATGTGTTTCCACTGCGGCCTCACAGCAGGGCCAACCTGACCTGGCTGTGCTGGCGACTACAGAGAAAGAAAAGTTTTTAGAAATCACACTGTTCAACTCATAAGACTTTTGTAACTTGTGACTTCCTGTGGTTTGAAGTTTAGTTTTACTACACTCCCATCTGTCTCTTTAGATATCAGCCTTACTTACAGACCAATCGCTTTACAGCACTATTAGAGCTGTGTTGACTTACTGCTAATGCAAATGGAACATTTTCTGCTGCTGCTTCACATTAAAGTGTTCCCACTTTGAGACATTAATTGTCAAGCACATTTAGGAAATGCAATGTTTTTGTCACAGTGTTAGCGGAACTTAATTAACAATGCTGTAGTTCAATAAAAATGTACTTACACAACAAAATATGAACATATTTGGAACAATTTATTCAGCAGATCAACAAAGACCACCTTTCACCTTGCCGTGCTGCCCTGTGGGAAACCATTTCCAGCATGCCAACATGACTTGAGTGGTTGCATTGCTCACTGCTCAGTGTATGCTTAAGTATCTCCGTCAAAATCAAAAAACTGCATTTGCTGCATGGGTCATTTTTTTTACATATGCATTTTGTAAGGCAGTAACAAACTATTTTGACATGCTGATGACCCTGGCGCCAAATCAGAAAACGTTCACATGGGTCATTTGGGAAGACAAAAAGAAACAACCTTTATCATTTTATCAATCTGTATTTAATTTGAAGGACTTATTTTAAATAACTTTTTTCCCTCTTTTTTTTCCCACTGAGTTAAGCTGTTGCTGCCATGACGCATTTGATTAAAACACATACATTTTCATTATTGCTTAGCACTATCCCCTGCTCCATTATTAACACCATCTATTACAGGCGGTTATTGGTTATTTTACACATTGTCAGCTCTTCTCTTGCTATTCCCTGGCCCATGTAGACTGATAGCAGACTCACAAATCTGAGAGAGATTTACCGCCTGTTTCATTACAGACTTGACACAGGATATATTTCAGATAGGCTCTCTGTGCCTGTGAAACAATGGCACATCAGGCATGCCACGTCTAATGTTGTTTTTCTGGTATTAACTGGAATCAGCTGGGGATTTTGCTCCTGGTGCTTTTAGGGTCCCGCAATCCTTGTGCGATCGTTCAGTGCTTGATATTCAGGAATGTGTGTGTATTGTGTGTGTTGTGTGTGTGTGTGTGTGTGTGTGTGTGCTAGCGTGCATATAGGTATACTCCCTTTGGGTCTACCATGGAGGGATAACAGCACCAGCAAGATAAAGATAAGAAAATGGAGAGAGACAGAGAATGAAGCAATATATATGGAAGATGTGGACAAAGCTTCATTCTGAGACAACAGATCCTCTTGAAAGTCTCCAATCATAAATTAAACATATGCATCTTAATAACACTGCATGGGAAAAAGAACACCACCCTGAATGGGATCTCTGGTGCTTTCTGTAGTCACGGTGAATCAGATGCATGCCTCCTACAAGGGCAGAATGTATGAATACAATAACAAGGGCTGCATCCGCATTTCAGGGCTATGGATGAATAGGAGAGGACAGATTGAGGAGAGTTTGATGGCAATGGGGAGCGGAGGGGTAAGGAGGTCATTGTTTTGGCAGGTCAACAAATAATGGCAAATGCTAAGACAATGATGGAGGGTCATTAAAGGGAAAAACAGTAAGTCTTGGGGAAGGATGTGATGTAAGTCCTTAAAACTGTCATTAAACAACTTTTTTTAAACAACTTATTTCACAATGCCACCATGTTACTGAAAGTTGACTGAAAGTTACCAAAATGTATTGAGGTCTCTGCAACACGAGGCAACTGAATAAATATAAAAAACAATATGATTTCCACAAACTGCTTAGCTCCCTACATTTTGGAGTTTAATAGTTTGTGAATACACGCAACGGTTTAGGTTACAGTCAAATGTCGTACATTGCTGTTGTTCTTTGTTTTCCTACACAAGCATGTGTGCACCTGTTGGGGTATGTGTGCATGAAAGGGCGAATATATTGTTTGTGTGCACACAGTGTAGCTAGTTCAAAAGCTGCAGGAGCAGACAGATCGGAGCTCTCTGCACAGTGGTGCCAGAGGCAAACCATTAATTAAGCAAAGAGATAGAAATTGACCCAGCTGGTGGTACAACCTATACACATGAAATACTCAGAGAGCACACCCACATACAATCTGCACGTACGCACACACAAACACACATTTACATGTGTAGTTACACATGCTCACCCCCCCACACACACACACACACTCCTCTAAAAATGCACAAATGTAGACATTAGCAAATGCATGCACATACACACTTTTACGTGCACATGTACACGGACAAAATGTACACTTGAGAGTGTGTCTGCAGACGAGAAACAATTAGTCAGTGAGGAAGAAAACACTTTCACTTAACGATTTTCCCTTCATCGTCTAACTGTGTCTGTTTTTTGTGTGTGAGCTGTTTAGCCACATGTAGCCGACTTTATAGCTCCTCCCCCCATGCTCCACAATCAAACCGGCTGTTAAAATATATGTGCATGGTTGGGTTGCATAGACGGGCCGGCATGTATGAAGCTAACGATTGGTTGTGAAAAGAGAGGAGACTTTTATGGCTCGGCTGTGGGGCTTCCAGGGAACCACTGGAGCTTTGGTTTATCTCTGACTTTACATCTTTGTACCATTCATCATGTCAAAGACTGATAGTGAAAAGATTTACTCAAATACACATAGGCTGCCCTGCCACATTTTCTGCATCTACCTACCTACATCTACCCCGCTCTGTCTCCCTCTCTTGCACACACACAGTCATACTGAGGAAAAGAAGTTAAATCAGGTTGTTTAGATTGGCTGTCTCAGAGTAAATCCTCGGTGCTGGACCCTGTGGAGTGAGGTCATGGAAGAGCAGTCAATATGGATTAAGGCAAATTGCTGGGTTGTCTATGGGAGGAGAGGAGAGAGGAGCTTCAATGGGAAAGTCCTGCAGCATAAAAACTCCTCTCAGAGCAACACATCTATGCAGCATTTAGAGCTTTGATTTTGAATGTGATACCTTAAAGTGGACCTGGAGCCAAACACACATCCATGCTAATACAATACACAACAACAGCAGAGGAGCACACACACACACACACACACACACACACACACACACACACACATACACATACACATACACATACACACATAACCTGCACACATAATAGAAAAACAAGCCTTAACAAACTAACTTACTCACACTTAACCCTGAACCCTAACACCTGCACACCCTCATGCACAGTGCACCCACAGAGGCCCTACAAACAAGCCTACACACACGCACAATTAAAACAATATGTACATTATAAACAAGTCTCCACACAGTCACTAGCTCTCTCTCTCTAACACAGACAAAGACAGAAACACACACACTTTCCCTCTGTTTCTTATTATCTGGGCATCATGAGATATTTTGCGGGTGACATTTCCAAGGATCTGTCACTCTTAACTCTTTCAACTGCCCCTCTGGAATGTGCAGCATTATATAAAAAAATGGTGCCCCTGCTGTCTTTCCTTCACACATTCACAAAGCTCCATAATGGTAATAACTCTTCACATCATGATTAGAACATATGCAGTCAGGGAATGGCCAACAGATGTGGCCTGATAATCTTGTGATTTGGGGATGTAGATAATTCTAACTGAGCCTTAAATACACAATCACCCTCCTTTTGAGAATTTCTGCAGCTCTGTGTTCACTGCCCCGTTGCTGCGTTTGCAGACATGATGTATGGGTTTGGTTTCTTCTTTTACTGACGAAAGATGTGCCCAAGAGTGTATTTGCACTTTCAATTAAGGGATTCAGTTAGTCTGATGCCACTTATAGTTTTAAAATAAGATTCTAATACAATTTTCTCACACAAATATCATTGCAGTTTCGAAAGACAGTGCAAATGAAATCTGCCTGACCATATCTTGTCCACATCTGTCTGCTCTGATCTGTTTTGCCCATTTAATGAAGTATCTTGGAGTGCTGATCTAGCTTGTTTGTCTTGGCCAGTGCTGCCATGTACAGTTATTTCCTTATGTTTCCTGTTATTGTTGCAGTTTTCCCATCTCTCTTACCCAGATTTAACCCGCAGAACATTCAAATTGCATTTACACAGGGCTGGAAAATCTGAAGTTTACCCAATGTGACCCACATGTTTTCCACATTTAGTCAATGACAAGAAATGCATTACACATTGCCAAACATAAAGCTAAATACATAGATAAGAAGCCAAATAAATGGAGGGATTCACAATTAGATAAATAGTTAAATAGATTATAAGATGAATTACATGTTTTTGTATACAAAAGTGAGTCACAGGTTGTCCAGTGTAGGTGGGCATGTTGCTCCCCTCAGACACAGAAGAAGGATCAAATTACTCTCACTGAATCCTAACCTGGACAATTAAAGGATCACATGCTAAACTGGTCCTCTATCAGCATGTGACTGACATCGTGCCACAATCCTCAGGAAGGGCCTTGGGCTCCATGGAGTAATATCCATTACCCATCAAGCACCATGGCAGCCCTGGGCTGCCCATCACAAATGAAACCATCTGCCTCTTCCATCTGCACTCATTTTGTTCATTATTCTTGGGCCAAAAACAATCCTTCCCTCCATCTTCTCCATCACGCTCCACAACTCTTTACACACCACCTTTTGCAGTTACCCTCAGTGCTTATATTTAAAACATGTTTGCACATTTATACACAATCATTTTGTCCTCAAATCTTTATTATGTTGTCACAGCCCTTAAATCAGATCATCTTTCCTCATTCTGGTATTTGTGTGTGGTCATTCATAAAGCAAATTCCCCCGTGTAAGGCCCTACTGTATGTGTGACTGAGAGTGTGTGTGGCTTAACGTCTTGTGTCTTTCAACGTCTTAATAAAGATGGAGATTACATCGCATCCCAACTTATTAATCAGCCTTCACCGTTGCATCACTCAGCACGTCTGCATGTGAACGTGTGTGTCTCCATATATTAAACTTTATAAAGCACCGTCTCTTATCTGATTAAGTGATTAACATCTGTTTAAGCAGAAAGTAGCCTTAGGTGGTTTACATTCATTAATGCAGGCATGTTGAGAATACACTATTTTTGCCTTGCCTCCAATCATGCCCCCAATTGTTTTGATAATTATTTACTTATTTAGCATCATTCTTTCGTAACAGTTTACAGATGATATAAATCCACATGTCATTCAGACCCTACTTCAAACACTAGCATTGACACCTCACCACAGTCTTGGTTTTATATCTCCTTAACTCATCTGTAGTTAGGATGTGATTAACCACCTCATTCTTGATCAGCTGGAGATATCGGATGTCCACACCAGTAGTGTTTGTGGAGAGAGCGTGTTTTAGATCTACTAACACAGCGCCCTCAAGATTAATCTCTTAAATCTCATTAGGTTAACTTGGAATAAATATATTTCATTTTCAGCTTTAATTATGCTGAATTGTAGGAGCAGGCGCGTTGACATGTTGATGATATACTTCACTGTCTAGCAGAGGGGTGGAGCTGTCATATATTCTAAGTTGATAATAAAAAGTAATATACCAGTTGAATGAATGAAACACGATATATGGGCTCATAGGACTCATAGGAATGGTAATGTTTGAGGAATTTCAGGCTTATTAACCCGGGGGGGGGAGTATAAATATCAGGGTGTGTGCTGCATGTGAATGTGTGTGTTTAGAGGGAAAGTTTGGAGATGTGCGGTTAGAGTGGAGCTGGAGAGTGTTAGATGCAGAAGTTTTACAGCCTGGGGCATTGACTTGGGAGTGTTTTATTAAAGTTAACGAGAGAAGGCCGCGCACCTTCCACTGCCCATGCCCAAGCTTAAGTGCTTGTTACCCTGTTACTCTGCAGATGTGTAAATCTCACTCCCTGTCTCTTTATTCTCTCCTTCGGACACACTCAGAAGCGCAAACAGGACAGAGGAGTGTCCAATAAAACGTCTGTGCTGGTGTGTTCTCGGGACCCACGGGGCATTCATGTCTTCTGTTATGTTTATGACAGCAGCATGTCCAGCTTTAAACACCTCAGACTTCACATTCACACAGACACATGCCAAATTGCTGTGATTGACTCCTGTGACCTCTTTCTGTCAAGCTCGACATGTAAAAGTTGCCATCCAATTTGCAAGCGTGCGAAGAGACGGAATAAAGAAAAAGGGGTAAAAGGGCAAAGATTGTATAAACTGGTTGTAAAAATGACCCTATATATGTCAAAGTGAGATGTGCTTTCAGCCTCCTTATCTGGGTTTACAAGTTGTCTAAGTTGCCGGTGCCTCTGTGTGGTATTAGGAGGAGCAGGAGGAAGACTGAAAGGCTGTAAGAGAGGGTGCTAGATGAGAAATCAATAAGGCAGAAAATGAGACCATAAAAAATGATAAAGGACAAAGAGTAATGTCTCTTGCCATTGATTCATATTGCTTTTTTACACTAATACATGCATATTAACTTGTTGATGAATAATGATAGTCAGCAATGAGACTTGAGGAGATGTTTGATGTAAGACAATTGAGGCTGTTAAACTGCAAGTTTATCAAAAATTTTGATCTAAAGAAACTGTGCCAGTGGACCAGAGCTAAGAGTAGTTTTATGGAAAATACAAATGTTCACTCGTACCTGAAGTATTACAGCTGAAGCCACAAGTTTGAGCAGCTATACTGTACCGCATTCAAAGACTTAAGATTGTGTTAATATTCTCTGCATTGTAACAACAGCTACTGCAGTGCTTTGGTGTTTTCAGGTAATTGTTTTGTCACTTTAAAAGCTGGTAATCAAGCACATAACAAAAGGAATTAGTTAAACTAGTTAAACTTGTTTTTTGATGAACAGAGTACAGTGGTGCTGGTTATAAAAACAAATGGCGTTGCATTCATTGCCATAATGAAAGTACCATAGCCCATGTTGAATTCCTGGTGGGTCTTTACTCATGTGGGGTGTAAAGAACAGACTTTGGAGAATTAGACTTGAAAATGAAAAATGATATAATAATAAAACAAAATCTGTGGTCTAGCAGAAACACAATGTGACTAATATGCAAAACCACAAGAAGGAAAAGCAGGAAAAGAACCAGAAGCAGCAGAAGTAGTCTGAAATTCAGAAAATATCTGGATGGTCAATTGTTTGATGCTAAGGACCTCTATGATGAGTTTACAGCCAACCATTTCCTTCTAGTGGGTACTGTCTCAACATTTAACAGCTGTAATTAACTGAATTTGAAGCAGCTTTTCAGACAAACCCCCAAAATGTATCATTCTTGCACAGAGAGTTGGCGATATGTCTTCCAATTCCACCTTTTTTTGTTGTCAAAATGTGGTTTTGGCAAGCTCAGGGTTTCAGGCAAATATTGCAGGGGCTTGTTGAATTTGTGTTACTGCAATTAATTTCCAAAGGGACTGATAAATGCAAAAATACAGTATATCATGTGTTCAAAGAGCTAAATTAATACATTAAGACAATGTATACATGATATTGGCCTCTGAAAATGTATTAATGTATGGTTCAACATGGAACACTGCTGCAAAATGGCACGTAATTTCAGAAGCATTGATTTACACTCTCTGCTTCTCTGCTGGGATTGGTCCAGACTAGAGCAACAGCAAGCATAGTGTAAACTGGAAAACACAAAAGAGGGCAAAGTACAATACAGTGACGCCTGCAAAATACACTTTTTAAAGGAGACACAGATTGAATTATTGTATTTTATTTTTGTCTTTTACATAGATATTTTCCTCACAGTCAGCCGCCTCTATCTTCTTCCTCATCCCTAGAAGTTAAGAGATCCTCTGCAGTCGAGGAATTGGCACAGACTAGCCTGAAATAAAAAATATTCACCTCTTCAGTTAGCATTCCACTCTTTCTCTCTCCTTATCATTCTCTTTTTGTTTGTTTGTGTGTGTGTGTGTGTTAATCACTGCTTCTATGTGTTGCATGCAGGCATACATGTGTATGTATATGGGTGTCTTGTTGGGTTTTGGTGAACAGCCATATACGGTACAAGAGGTATTGGGGGGGGGGAATCAAAGCTAGAAAAAGAAATGAAAAAAAGAGAAAGTGGGAGGCAGAACGGGGTCAGATGGAAAAGAAGTCTTTTGTTTAGTGAGAAACATACCAGACAGAGGAAAGCAACAAGGTCAGGCATTTTAGCTTTCTGCTCTTTGCTCTTCCTATAACTTTGAGAAAGGGAAAAGGCAAAAACAGAAGAACAAGGAGGAGATGGAATGAAAAACAAGAATGAGACGTGATGGAAAAAGAGGAGATGAGGAAAGTCGAAAGGACCCTGATGGAATAATAAAAAATAAAAAACAGAATGTGAAATATAATATGAGAAAGAGGGTTAGGTTTTGGGAGCCCGATAAGGTCAAATATGTGTATATAGCAGACGGGTGAAGAGAAATGATGAAGAAATGGAATGAAAAAAAGGAAAGAAGAAGGGTGGGAAGTGCAGAAATCAGCAGGGTGGAGTATAAATACAGCAGGGATTATAAAGTCACCCTGTTCTGCTTTCTGCTTCCCATCTCTTGTGACAGAACACAGAAAGAGGCTTACTACTGAGTTATGCATTGCAAACAGGGTGTGTGTGTGTGTGTGTGTGTGTGTGTGTGTGTGTGTGTGTGTGTGTGCCCATGGCCATTAATAACATCTTTAAGAGATCCAGTCAGGCCTCGCCTTGTCCTCAGTGCCCTGTCCCAAGCTGCATACAACTGATCTCATAGGTTCCCAGTCTGTTTATCCACCCAAGCAGGAAGATAACAAATGGACATTAATGCCATCTTTTCTTTCTGTGTTTCACACTCATATACACAGACATACTCACACAAACCTGAGAGTGCACATACACTCACATTGGCCTACTCCACTATGGCTCAGTGGGTAATAGCAGCCTGGCCGGCGTCCCAAATTTGATTTCACTTATCAAAATAAATGATAAAACACCATAACAGTCGATAACAAGCTATTGAGATGCTATTTCATATCAGCAAGTTGGTGGCTGTCTAAAATGTCTAGATGAATGACTCTCCATCAGACCTTTTAAACACTCACAGGCACAACTGAACAACGTCGTAACAAATAGTCTGCCTGAGCTGAGACGCCACTCAAGTTTATTTCGAAGATATTGATTTTATGCCACCGCAGAAGAAATATCACAGCCTTACAGTAAATATCATAAGCATGTATTCAGATGTGAACTAAACAACAATAAATATTTTTAAAATTCATCTAAGCTGATGTAGCAATCTGGCTGCTGAGTGCTATGAGCCAAGCCAAGCTGTTTCCAGATATTCTATTGGTTTAAAAGCATGCTATTACATGGCTGTGATATATACAGAGCAGCCGCTAGCAGTCATAATGAAGGTGGTTTATATCTGTAAGATGAACAAAGAGGAAGACGGGGGTCTTGTGAACTGAGAGGTATGTATGTCAAGCTCGGACAGACTACAGTTAAATTAGTAGCCAATACTAACTAATTATTTAAGTCAAGACTTGACTTCACTTCCATTAAATCAAATCCAATGCAACTTTGTGATTGTAGACATAACTTCCACCCTGATGTGGTTGGAAGTGGACCGCCAGGCAACATCCCGGACTTTATAGATTAACATTCTTGAAGTATTTTTAGTCATGAAATGCTCACTATCCTCATAAAACTGCATTATCAGCTCTTATTCTGCAGCTGTGAGGAACACAGCTTGTACTTCTGCAGTGTTTTCTGCCATTGATGATTTTAAGTTGTGCATTCGTGCATATGTCCTGCTTTTAAATCAATGGCATCTGACTGCACAGAGTAGAGAATTCCCAAGTTATTTTAGTGAGACAAATCTAATGCGGAATACGAAGTCGTACCAAATGAAGCAAGGTTTCATTGACAAGTCGTGCATTTTCTCATCCTCCCTCATGAAATACTTAAGAATAATGCCAGAGTAGAATGTAGAAAACCTTCAATTTAGAGGTTTTGAAAGATGTAAAGAACAATCTACTACTTCTGTATTCTGATGTAAGATACATACAGACATCTACTTTTCTGACAATTGAGAAAATTAGACTGGAGTAGTTTTGCACAAAAGAATTGTGTCTTTTGTACAAAACCTGGATACACACATGATAGAGAAGATCTTCTGTTCCATAGCAAAAACAACAAGTTTGTGCTCTCTGCCTCGAGGTCGACCACAAGGTAAAACTGTCGTACGCCATAATATGTTTAAAAGAAAAGATTAGCAGTCTACAGTGACATGCATAAAAAAACCTCGGGCCTATGCAATGATAAGACACATCTTTCTGATTATTATATAGGTTAAAAAAGTCATTTACGTGTTAGAGGAGAATGAACGGTCATGCCGCAAGCTTTTTTTCTTATGATACTGAGATTTTAAAGTTAACTATCGCTGCCTGAGGTTCAACAGTATTTGTGAAAGATGTTATCCTCCTTTTGTTAACAGCACCCCAGACAGGGTCAAAAGAAAGGGATCAATGTCCCAGAGACACCTCTTCTCATTTATGGCCCTCATAACGAGCATTCTGATGCTCTCAGTCAATAGCCCATACTATCAATGATGAGGTTAGCTAATCAGAGAGAGTGCTTTGACATGGGTATTTTCTCTGGTCAATAAAAATATCATTGATTGGTATAAGTAGCATTGCTTCCTGTCCTGTCCTGTCAGATGTGAATACATGATATGTGTCAAAGAGAGATGGATCCATACTGCAGTTCTATTTAGACTCAGGGTTGTCTGGTTGTGCTGTCTACCACTACAGCTGCTATCTTCATTATGCTGATTTGTATCAAAATCTGAATGACCTCCCCTCACAATACAATGAATGGATGAATGTCTGTGAGCTGAAGCAAAAAAATAACGATTGTAACCTACTGACCTCTTAAAATTAACCTCAGTCATAACCTCTGACCCTGATTCAAGATCAAACAGATAGTGCATCTTACTTATTAGCATTCATGACATTGACATACCATATCTGCCATAACCTTTTAGTGACTGACCTCTGTGAGCCTCAGGGGGTCCTCAAAGTGTGGCTAGGGGACCTGAAGAGATTTAAAGGGACAGTTCACCATGTTCAATGTTCACCAACATTTAAATTTAGGCATTTTAGACCGCATCTGTGATTAGTGTTCACTTCACTTTTCCAAACCTACAATCAGAGTGCATATGGTCCATACTTTAAATGCAGGTCTTTCAGTTAACTGTACACAGCCAACACATTTTAGCTATGTGGACCAGTTGTGAATTGAGAATTTGACCACTAACCTTCATTTGAGTCAAAAGGCAATTGAGGTTAATTCAAAAGTCTTGGCTCCTACAGTGTCATCTCACTGAACTTAACAACTTGAAGTTAAAAAAGCTTTAAAATAAAACAAAATAAAATACACTTGTCCCAACAGATCATGCAGTGCAATGACAGTGCTTGGCTGTTTTGCAGCACAGAAAAACGGCAGTTAATGTTTTGACAATGTACATTAAGTGTATATTTGGGGGTTTGCAGTGTTCCAACATAACATTGTAGAAAGCAACTTCCAGAACAATGCAACTACACTGAACTACAGGGGATAATTAGCTCTGTGTTTGGTTTTTGGGTGAACTTAGTGGGAATTCAGCCTGACATTGGGAGTGACTAATCAACAATTAAGTTTTAATTTTGGGCTGTAACATGCTATTAAAGAAGTAAGATACTGAAATCAATGGGGATGTGTATGTGGAAGGGCCCATAAAAAAGTTAGCCAACCATTTGGGACCTAAATTCATCTCTGTCACCGCCATCCTCTTACAGACTCAGACAGGTTCAAAGAAGTATGACACGTCAGTAATAGAACTGTCTCAGACTCAACTGCAGGAAGCCCACTTAGTGTACCTTGGCGGTTGTTACACCCACACAATCCCAAACTAATCCTGAGGGATAACACTTGCCAATCAGAAACATGAGATTGGTCACAGTCCTTCAAATATGTTTCTTTACCTCTTTCCCTCCTCTTACATTGCTACACTTTTTTCTTACAAAAACGTGTAAGATTTTACTTTACAAGAGTCTTTTCAAGTGATAGCTGTTAGCTGTCTTCTTCAATGATGGTGTCCTTTAGAAAAGAGTGTCACATTGAAATATTGTCATTTTGACGCCCTACAATGAACTGTTTCATCTCCATGTCAATCAAAACTATTGTTTATTCCCAAAACACCATCTTTTATTTTGTATAATGCATATCGTAAAGTATTCTTGCCTTCAAAGGAAAATAATGTATTAATAGATGTTCCCTCATGTTCTCTTGGTAATTTTCATTCACAACAATGAATGAACAACTCTGCTCAGCTCCGTGTATGTTTGTGCGCACTGAAGCCATGATGTTTATTCATCTGTCTGTCTTTCAGAATCATCACAGGACATGTATTAAATATGTCAATCAGATCACTACTCAGACGGTAAAAAACAAATGTGCAAACAGGCACGTACACACACAGACCACAACACATCATACTTTCTTCTCACATTTCCCATCTTAGGCGATTCCTGTAAGCACCAGGCTTCATGTGCATATCCAATATTCTTGCCTCCACACTGATGTTTGTTCCTCTTTTCTTTTTCTTTTTTCTTTCTGTTGCCTCTGTGAAGAAAGAGAACGTCCGTGAGGGGAATTTGACAGCGTATCAAGGTGGGGGCAGGACAACACTCACCTCCAGTCACCTCATATGCACTGTGTATTCTGGTCAGGACTTAATGCTGATGCAAAGTGTAAGTCAACTTTACATTTCAAGGTGTAAAGCAAAATTCAGCCTACTGAGATTCAAAAATATCCTCACTCTTTCCAATACTCTATCGCTGACTGTTTGTGTGGTTTTCCATGTGTGCGCACTCACCTATTTATGTGTTTTTGTACAGAATATATGCGTGTGTGTGTGTGTGTGTGTGTGTGTGTGATCATTTGTATGTGTTTTGTAGTGGATTCTTGCAGGACTGTAAGTGCAGGACCATTGTGTGTGTGCATATCCATGTGTGTTCAGGTGTCCAGTATCCCAGGCCTGCCTCCATAGGGAAATCTCCTCTACTCGTCACTGTCTGCTTGGACACGGTGTATCTGTGTTTGGACTGTCGCTCCCGGTCGGGGCTCTGTGCCCCGATGTACTCGTCATGCAGCTTTAGTTTACCTCTCCTCTCCTCCACTACTGCTCTCTCTTTCTTTCTTTCTCTTTCTCTCTCTCTCTCTTTCTGTTCCTCTCTGAGTCCCACAGCAGCCAGACACACAAACACTCACGGCACACAGAGGTATAACAAGCACCAGAGCATTCATGCGCATATTCACATTCAAGTACACGCACATGCATTACTCATTCAGTTGCACTCAGGGATATATGACTGACAATATCTCAGACATCTAGTATCTGCCAGAGGTGTGGCAAAGTCATGAGTCAGTTTTAAGTCTCAACTTAACTCCCATGACAATCTCTTATTAATAAAGTTTGCATTTTAAATACTAAAGGAGTGATAATGCATACCATACTTAAAAAAATAATTATTATTATTAATTAATAAAATGTTATAAATTGAATATAATTATATTATATTAATAAAACTATATAATTGAAATGTTGACAGGTATTGCCTTTATTTCTGATATCTACAGATGCAAATGTCTGTCTTCAGAGATGTTGTCACCCCAATCTCAATAGGAAAACTGTCAAATACACTCAAGAATGGATCACAAGTATCTGCAAATGTATAGATCTGTGTTGAAGAATAACATCGGGATTAAACAAGACAAATATAATGAACACACTGTGCTGATGAGGCTTCTATAGACTGCATGCTCTGAAGTTTCCTGACAGTTACTGCTTGCACTCGTGTAAGTAATATTGTGATCAAATTAAGACATCAGGATCTTCCCTTTGGATCTTGGCAAGCTTGGTGAACCATACTCGAGTGTATTTGACAATTGTGTTAGTTAGCCTGGGACTGGGCTGTTTTTCCAAGCAGATGTTTCTAGGAGATACCTATCAACACGGTAATATCCTCTGAGGCATAAATGCATTAACAGATGTCTAGTATAGTGTAGACACTCCAAGTAGGCAAACTGTGCTCCAGCATTATTCTAAGTCACACACACAGGAAAATACATAAAACTCCCTTTTTTTTCTCTACCTGATTTTTTATACTAAGGATATGTGGCACCAGCCAAGGTCAAGGTACTTTTATCGTGGTGAACTTTCTTTTTCTAAAGCATCTTAGTACCCTTATAATAGTTCTTTTTAAACATACCCTTGTATTTCATTAATAATACCGTATCTTGTGGCTCATTTTTACCACATGACATCTGAAAACGTGAATATTTCTTTAATCCATTTTTTGCTGAAAAGGGTGCAAATTGAAAAGAACGACAGTGTAGCGCTAAAAGGCCCTTAGAAAATCCAGCTTTCTTTCATCACATTTTATAAGACTGAGCTTCATGTAAAATAAGTTATTGTTGCTGGGCTATGATGTGACCAAAAAAAGACAAACTAGTGAGAGTAGTATGTATAACTGTTTTGACAAAAGTATTTCAATTTAAGGTAATGTTTCAATTGCCATAGAAAGGCAGTTGATTAATGCTACACATTCACTGTCTATATACTCACCATGGGATTTATACTGACGTGAAGCTGACTTTTCAAAATGCTGTGGGTGTTTTTTATGTCTGGAAATGCCATTTGGATGTGATCTCTTCCATATCAGTATCATGATTTATAAGCAACACAGGTGATGTGGATTTAAACCTAGACAAACTTCAGAAACTACTTTATCATGCGATCTTTCTAGACATTAGACACCAGGTGTGTCCTCGTGATCCATTTCCTAAATCCATCCTGCCACAAACTCGTTCCTCGACAAAGAGTCAGAAATACGAGCGAGACAGATTGAGAAGTTGCACTCCAACTCTCTCTCTCTTTCCTCATTTGCAGCCTTGAAAAGCAGCAGTTAACACGGAAATGGAACCAAAGTAGCGTTTCATTCCGCCCGTTCCTATCCTTTAGGCAGTGATTGAATTTTCCTGTTGCCTGCACAAAGCCAGTTCCCACAGGAGCAATGGCATAAATGCAGTTGGAATCCTGCCTGTTAATCCGCTAAGGAGAAGCATGTGATGAGATGTATCATGTTCGTCATGCCCGTCGCATCAGACACACACAGACACCCACACGTCTGTCCGTTCAGTGGTGGAGGGCCGGGTGTGGAGAATGCCCGTGATAGTGGAGAGCTGATCAGCTGATCTGTGGGAAATAAAGAGCGATCTCTGCTTAGTCTGCCCGGCATCTCATGCCAATCTCTCTCTAATATGGAAGAGTAGTTGTGTGTATGGTTGTGTATGTTTACTATCAACTGTATGTGGGAAAGCATGAGAGATGGAGGGTACCAAGTAAGAGAAGGGGCGATGAGGGTGCAGTGAGGGCATGGTGGCAGATAAATACTTTAAAGTCGTACTCCTGCCTCCTTTCTCAGTGAATACACTGTCTGCATTTAGTGCAGCCGTTGAGAGTGCTGGTAGAGCCGAGAGATACCGCTGACAAGCGCACTGTCTCCGAAAGATATTTCACATTCCTCTGAAAAGGAGTAGATAAGTTTCTCTCGAGATCAGGACGCTGATCAAACTATAAAGGTTTACCCGACTGTGTGTCAGTGCACCTATGTGTGTATTTGTGTTCCATTCCGCACGTTACACAGCAGGTCTTTGATGTGATTGATGCGATTGGACTTGATCCACTCTTTCATCATCATCAAATAAATAGGCAAAGAATAAATTCAGCCCTCTTAAAACAGTGGCATAAAGGGACTTAGATAGGTAGTGTTTACTGAGTGTGTTATTGAGTGCATGTGTGCTCACAGTCGGTATTTATCACTGTACTGTATAAGCACACAGCCAAGTGTTCTGTTATGCTAATGTTGCCTGAGATACACAGTAAGAAGCTAGAAAAACACATCATTATGTTCCCTAAAAAATACGGTCATATACATTTGCATAACAGTTTTGTGGAAAATGTAAAGCCATCATAAGGATTTCTTTGTCAACATAATGACAAAATGTTTATTGTTGCTGCCAAATCAAAATGTTCATACTGAATGTATCTGCAAAATGTTCACTGTCAACGTCTTTCATTCGCGTCTCCCCCACAATATCTGCTTCTGTCAAACAAAACATTGTTATGATTAAGTTTAGGCAACTCAAAGAACTTGGTTAAGGTTGTTGGAAAGAGTGTGGTTTTGGTTAAACACAGAGAAAATCAACGCTGACTGAAAGCACAAGACGGGATGCTTTGACGTCTTTGTTATTTTATCAAAACCCTCAATCTAAACGGGCCTAAACCCATAACCAAGTCCTGTGCTTTTTACGCCTAAACCTCAACCTCTTCCCTATACTGTCTAAGGATCTCAAACTTCTTAGACTTCTAAACTTCTAAACATTGCCAAATGCAAATCAAATTAGAAGTTTATACATTCATTTGTCACAGATGTAGATTGGAGAGGATATTAAAGAAAACATAGCAGCTCTAATTTTACGCAGACCATATAAATATCCCCATTGGCTCTCGCACATTTCTTCAATTTGCAATGTGTTTTCCATGCTTTCACTTAATCCCAGTAACATCATGTCTTACCTCTTAGCAATCCTGGTGTAGTGACTGTCTCATTGTTCTACACAAATAAGTCTTTTAAAAATGAGCAGTGACCCCTGAGAGGATTAACATAGCTACATTGCATGACACAGTCACACCCCACTGTTTACCAAATGTCTTGTGTCTGACATAGTCTCTCATTCTAGCAGTTTAACACTAAAAGTGCCATCGGAGGGGGAGATGTGCGCATATGAACAGTTTTCATGCTATTTGAGTTATTATTTCCATATAAGGTCTCGTATCTCATGCAATGCAAGATGCACTCACCTCTGTGTGAACACAAGCCTGTTCACATAAATTTCACTGAGGGCCATACAGTAGCTCTCAGGTCCTCTTGTATACGTGTTGGAGGAAATGTCCTCTGCCTGTGTTATTAGGCAGCCTGTGTGTTTGCTCCTAGTAGAATAAACACTATGGCTGCTTTGATAAACCATGAAGCCTTCATTTCACTTTGTATATCTGGGCTCCAGCCGAAACTCATCCACAAGAAATTTGCTCTGCCATTCTCTGGGAGATTGGTTTGGCTGTGTTGCTTTTTGAAAGGACTGGGGCTAAACACTGGGCCTGCATGTTAAATGCCAGTGCTCTTTCCTCCGGGGAGGTCTCCTAGCTCTTAATCGGCATTTTGTTTCAAATTTCAATTTACTGGAAAAAAAGCTTTTATTCTTTTGTATAATATGAACAGATATAGAGTGAGGTCCCTCCTGGCTCCAGACGCTCTCACAGTGCACCGCTGGCCCCAGGGTCAAAACACGTGCTGTGTTTGTGATACACGTGGCTGTATGTGTGTGCATGTGCATATCCGTGAGCTCTCCGCGGCTTTCAGTATACATTCCCTGCATTAAAATAAAAACGAGAAGCTCTTAACTTGGACCTTGTTTAGCTGAGCTCAGACATATCCTCCATGGCTTAATGACTCACAGTAAGTGTTGTACTTAGAACTTTTCAATGCTTCTATTAATTTATTTGAATGGAAAAACAAATGTGAAATAATGATGTATGAATGCATATGTCTGGTGAGTGTTTTAACATTTCTGTGCATGCTTGAATGCGTGAGTGCGCAATGCGCATGAGTGTGTGTGTTTATTAACCTTCTGGCCCCTGCCTCTGCCTTATGTCTCTCAGGTCCCAGGAGCCTGACACTGGGCCACTTCACACATGCACGCACTGACATCACTGGACATGACACCCAATACACACAAAAACAAGCGATAGCATAGCAAAAATGAACCCTGCAGAAGAGAGAAAGTGACAGGATGAAATGAAAACGCCAAACTTGATTGAAGATTAAGCAACAATTTAGTTTTATAAACAAAGAATAATCACGGTGTATTGTTAAACATTAGGCCTCTGGGCAACCCATGTAATTATGGAGTTAAGATAATCTTACATTATCCACAATTTTTCAGCGGTTTGGAGAAGAGACAAAGATTCTTTTGAACAGTAACAATCACTCGCCTTTTATACATTTTCTATCGTGTTCTTTTTCCCAAATACACATCTGTGCACATACTGTACTCCCTAGAATATGTCACTCAATTCTCATTGTGTATCTGTGTGTGTGTGTGTGGTTTGTGCACTTCCTCCCAGGTATGCATGCGTGGGTGTGTGTTTCAAAATAAAACACTCCCAGAATACAAGATTGCTGGAAGCAGAGCAATCAAGGAGAGAAACAATACAAACAGATGGAGCCATCTCTCCCACCAAACACACACACACACACATTACACCACACACAGATGTCCATAGTTTCAAAGGTTGCTATCAAAGCATCTACTGGCACCACGCTCCCCCATTAACAAGGCAGATGGTCTTAAACGGTTTTGTTTGTTAGACTGATAAACACCTACAGACAAACTGTAACACATCTGAACACCCACACACATTTGCACCAGGTACTGTAGCTTAGTATCCATATGCCATACTTCCTCTCCAGTTAAAGTGAGCAGTGTCACCTCTCTGGAAGAGACTGTTTTTCTAATTAAAGGGAGAGCCTGTTTCCATCCCACTGCAACAAAAAACCTGATAAAAACTATCTGCTAGACCCAGCCAACTTCTAGGAACAACTAAAGACCAAGTTTGGGATATATGCCTGCAACATTTATCTTTTGTGTAAATCAAAGTGGTGTGCACATCTACTAGTTTTCTTTCTTTTTTTCATGTCAAACACTCATAACAAAGAACCGGCTTGAGCAGTGGTTAGTGGGGATGTTGTGTAGACCTTTTTTGGACTTTTACAACATAATTTAAACACAATCCATGAATGCTTATTGTGACCTATAGTATCTAAGACTTATTTAAAGGGGAAATGCTGGGGCTTAAGAAAAATATCATCCAAAACAAAAAGATGGAGCCATATTTCAATAGACTTTTGCTGTGGCTCTTGAGCAATACTGATCTAATATTTCCAAGAAACTCTGCCAGTCTCTTAGTTTTCATCAATCTCAGAGCTCTGTTACTCTACCCATGCCAACAATGTGTCAGGTTTCAGGTCTGATTCAGGTTCAGGATGTTTTTTTCAATTTTGAAAACAAAAAGTGTCAGTACCGGTTGAGTTCATTCTGGTAGAATCTAAAAGTTGCATTCAGAAGTTCAGCTCTGACTTTTCTTTAATGCCTAATTCCATTGTGCATATTAGAAGCTCTTCTGTAATGTTCTCTCAATGTAACCTGGGACTTTGCAGAATAGTCCAATGTCAAAAATTCGGTCTGGTGACAGGTTCGTGGATTCCGAATTTGAATTTGAATGATGCAATGTAACACCGTGTCCTAACAGCAAGCGAACGTCACATCGCGTAACATCTGACACTCTCTGTCTACACAGAACCCGTTAAATATGCACTTGTGTTACATCATAATCAAACCATGTACCTATCATCTGTGGCTCCCCATCAGACTGGAGACGTAACCACTCAAGTAAAAGACTGCTGTCTTCCTACGTTTGTAAAGTTACTATTTAAAAGACAAAACATATGTTTTATATAGTGATATTTAGTTACTCCAGCTCAGCTAAAAAACTACAAAACCAAAACCTCCATCCATGATCCCGGCTTTCAACACAAGCGACAGGAATAATGATAGAGACAGGACATGTCGATTCTGAATTGGAATCATTCCAGTTGTTGTGGATTCTGAATTGGAAGCGTCTGCCTCCAACAATATATACATACTGTATTAAGAGAGGTTAGAATACATCTGAGTTCACTGAGAAACCAACATTTAATAAAAGAAAATAGAGAAAAAAGAAAAAAAGAAACTGCGGTGTCTAGTAGACCAGTCACAAAGCTGGATTCAATGAGACCAGGGTCCTGCTCTTGTGAATATGCTGCACTGATACATTCCAGATAATAGGGTGAGTCCATTGTGTGTAATGGCCTTCAAGTGGATTTCAATAACAACATCATTATTACAGAGATGACAACAGCACACTGACATTATAAACTGTATGCGTAATTTTCTCCATTGTGACCCTTCTGTCGCTATAGGTCTTAATAAAAACACTCTCAGTGAGATTCTGATGGCACGCCACTCTTGATCCTTATTGATATTCTGTGGCATGCACTTAAGAGGTGAAAAGAAACTTTGGAGCTGCAGTTTGTCAAAGAGCACATGAACCCTGGACCATAAGGTCAGGTCACTGTATGCCAAACTCTCCGGCAGACAGGTTTGTTTGTGTGCTTGGAAGAGTCAAGCACCGCTCGCATTCTGATCGAGAGCTCATCTACTCTTTCTCTCTCACGCTCAGTGGCTCTGTATACCTCTCTCTTTACCTCTCTATGTGTCCCTTTGGCAGCCAGGTGGAGCAGAGTAAGGGAGAAGGTAGGGTGGGAGGGGTGAAAGATTCGGATGGGGGGGAGAAAGGACTAAAGGGGCGGGGAGCTGGCTGAGGGAAGGTTTCAATCAGTGAGTTGGCGGTTGCTCCTCTGTAGTGGAATGCCAGGTCACTGCTCCATTCTTTGTTCTGGGAAGTTTCTCCCCTAGCTGAACTCACTGGACTACTATCAGATGGCAGAGCAGACCCTGGTGGTATGGTAGAGGAACATAAAGGGGGAGAGACAGATAGGGAGGGAGACAGGCCACTATTCGACAGAAGGGCCAAGAAAGTCTTGCCAGGCCTAGGGCTCAGTTCAGACATTTATAACAAGCGACTGAAAACACCACTGATTCACCCCTGCCCAGTCTGCCATTTCTATTTTGTTGGAAAAAGTGTAAACCAGCACAATCACAGAAATGCCAAAACAAAATGTTCACACATGTGATTCACTGTTAACTTATATGAATATGTTGTCTCCAATATCCGTTTCTGGCTCCCAAAGCATTATTAACAGTGTTAGGGTTATGTTTAAGCACTCAACAAAATAATAAAAAATGTACTATTGATCTTTTGTAATATTCAACCATAATACAAAAAATTAACCACAACCAGGTAAAATTTAATTAAAAAGTTGGATGCAGGATTCAAACCCCAATCTCTCGTGTCAACGTTGTGTTTCAGATTGTTTGCCCAAACTTTGATCCTGTTCTTCTCCCTATGACCTCTGTGTTAAAGATGTCACACTTCCTGGAATGGAAAAGAAATGCTGTCAATGAAAGGCATCAAGTACATTTCCTCCACAATGTATCTGGCAAAGCAAATCAACAGTATATGAATGTATTCATATTTTAATACATTTTTGGAAGAGACAAGAGCTCACTTATCTCTGTCCCTGCCCACAAAGGGTTAAACAAGGGGGATCTAACTGCACACAAACACAGCAGGAACCCAGGTTAGTGATCGTTACTGCTGCATATTGCTACGTTTCAAGATGGCAAAATTCAAAAGCTTTATCTGTAAGTGATATTTAAAAATTACATTTGGGATGCAAATCTTGCAAAGTGACAAAAAGTATGCACAGAAGAGAAGAAGTCAGTAATGACTATTAGTTCACTTTTGCGAGCTTGCAGACCACATAGCTGAATATTTGTCTAACATGTTGTCTTGTTCTGTCATCTTAAAAAGACAGAATACGCTTTCTTTTCATCCCACCTGTTGCTTTAGTGATGGATTCACAGCCTGAGTTTTCAGATTTTAATGAGTCAGTCATGTCATTGTAGAGCTAAATAACTTCGTCTTGTGTCTGTGTGAAGGCCACCACTGGCAGTGTGGCAAATAATGAGCATGTCCTAAGCTAGGTGGTGGAAACCAGACGAGACAGTTTCTTAAGCAAGTACATGAGCTGGCTCTGTTACAGCACTGTGAACTCCATAACCCTTCAACACACTAACAGCCAGCTAAGGACGTCAAGTAGAACCATGAGCCAAAAGGCAGAAGAGGGAGATGACATATGATACAGGGAGGGAGGTAGAGCGATAAAGAGGCAAGATGAGGTTTAGAAGACAAAAGAAAAAGAGATAAGGTGAAGTGTGTAGTGAAATTACAGATGGACGAGAAACAGAAAAAAGATGGCGGGAGACAGACGAATGGCAGAAGAAAAGCAGAGGAAGTAGGGAGAGTTAGACAGAAAAGGAGTGAATAAGAGAGCGATAAGGGAGACACAAACACACATACACACAACAGCCTGGGCACCAAACCATCTAAATTGAGTGCAAATAAAGAACTGCAGCAGTGTTTGGCAACCTTCCAATTGCCATGCAGGAAGTGTAAAGACGGGATGATTGAGTACTTTTTGGACTAACAACATTCTGCCGTCAGATGAGCCGAACTCTCATCCTTCATCCCCCCCCAAGACAGTCAGTTATTGGAGCTTTTATGAGTGATGATGTTAATTATGTATCTGACTATTTTTACACCAAGAAACAAGGGCAGATTGGGTCATTACCGGGGCTCTGGTTGCAGACAGGTTGGCAGGTAGTTGGTGTGATTTGAAAGTAGAGCAGACAGATGGGCGAGTGAGACTGTGATTACCAGAGGATGAGAGATGATTGTAGTAGAGATAGCCACTGTCATTAATCAAACAATGGTCGATATGTTGTTCCGTGGGAGTGGCCATGATGCATAGGCAATATGTTGAAGCTAATCACTGCAGATACGAGTTAGCAACACACACACCTTTAAGATTGTCTTCCAAAGATTGTAGTTCAGGAGCTCATGGTAAATTTTAAGAAGACGTATGTGATTATTTTAATGTTAGTTTTGAATAATTATAAGTCAACTGCAGCCATATAATTAGATGTTGGTTAAAGGGGAAGTTCCCCATCTTCTAATTTAGCAGGAATGGAAATCGGGGAATCTCCTTTTATGTGTTCAAATATAAGGCAACATACACACAAAAGAACCTGGATGGTGGGTTACTCTACTGTTTTTGGTTGTGTGATTGCAGTTAAAAATACTTATCAGCAATGCATTCTAATTATGCAAGTTTTATAAAAGGCTTTTACAATTAGATAGTGTCTTTAATCATGTTTAATGCTTCATAGATCCGCTGGAGAGACAAGTTTTAGGCTGCCAGGTTGAGAAAAACTGCTACTTGCTTTGTTCTTCTAGTTATTGCTTATTGATTTTATCAGGAAGACCCCGGCAATGGATTGTATGATCGTATTTCCTGAGAAAATTATTTTATTAACAACTCATTAACATTTACAACTGCAGATTTAACAACTTAAACAATTGTCAGAAATGATAGATCCACTCCACTTTTTTTCTTTTTATGGATTTCATGTGTCTTGATTGTACACCATCTTGTTGACTGTACTCTTTAGGCTTGCCCATTCATCTTTGCAGATCATGTGTTCATTAGTTAATATTCAATGGGTAGAATTCTGGCTAGTGTTACATAGTCAGCTTTGGGTGATGACTGCTAGTTAACAAGCCATGAATAATGAACTACACTGTGAATAGAGACCCTGAAACCTGCGAGTTTAGAGACCTCCAAATGCACAAATACTTCTTCTTTTCTGCCCAATTGCAAGTCTACAGCAAACAGGTTTGTTTGTTTCTTTTACAGCATATCAAAGGAAGTGGTAGTTTTACGGTAGAAACATAACTGAGCTCTTTCACGGGCACTTTGAACAATCATCCAAGCAGAATGTTTTGGTCATTGATTTGTTGATTGTAGTTGAGATTAGAGAGGCGAGATTTCTCTGTGGCGTAACGGATGGACAGTTGTTCTGTTTTTGTTGACTTGACCCTGCCCGGCAAATAAAGCACAGCTTGCTCATGCTGGAAATAAAAACATCCATTCTGAGTCTCTGTCTCAGTCTCTGTATACACACACAAGCTGAGACCACAGACAGTCTGTAAGGTAAAACCGGTGGATCAGCGGCATCATCCTTTCCTCCATCCCCCCCCCATCCCTCTCTCTCTTTCCGTCTGAGCGTGTCACCTTTCTACCCTCATCCTCTCCTCCCTCCCTTCCCCTTCTCTCTTCCATCTCAGTGTTTCAGTGCTCTAGGTCCCTTTCTCCCCTATCACTTTCCTCTTCTCCTCCTTTACGCTTCCCTTCGTTCTCTCCTGGTGGGTCAACTCCTGACCTCTTGGCCTGACCCTTTACTCCTACTCTCCTGCTCTTCCCAGTAACACCAGCTGCCAATCTTGTTTGCCCTCAGCAGTTCTGCTGGAAAAGCCTATAGCTGTAATCCAAATATAACAAAAACCGAGCCCCGCTACAGAAAACTGACCCTTGCAACCTTTTTTTTTCTTTGAAAACAAAACATCTGTCATATTTGTGATCAAAAAACTACTGCTTCTTTTTTTTGTGCTTTCAGACCTCTTTCCAGCATTAGTGAATATCAGCACTGCTGCAAAGAAAATAAGCTCTGAGCTGCTAAGTTTCTTTTTATTTCAGTTAAACAATTTTAGATGGGTATGTGCTGAAAGTTAACATACACAGTGGTGATTTTGGTCACAGAACAGTGTCAAATGAGCCAGAGATTTCAACCATGGAGTCTAATGTAAGTTGCAAAAATGAAGATTTGAAACATGATTTAGACATGTTTGCAGGGACACTTGACTTACTTGAGACTTGAATGCCTGAAGACTTGACTTGAAAGCAAGTTGCAAGTCACATAATCATGCTGATGATTTATACACTAAACATCCATTTTGATCCATTTGAGTGAAACAATAGCAAAAGCAATAAAAAGCTGAATATGACTGCAGCAGTCAGGTTTTAAGTAGGCCTATTAACCACAACGGGGCTTAGAAAGTCAATGAGCATTTTTTTTAATTAGCATTTTAATTTTATAGTCGTGGGAAGGCATTTTGAGGCCAGATTGCATGTTAAATCTGATCGTGCTGCCACTGATTAGGCTTAGGATCGGTCTTAAGGTCTGGTCACATCAGCATTTAAAACAGCAAAATTGATAAATGGATTTACACAAAATGTTACGTACGAAATTGTTCAAGCCATCTTGACAGCTTTGACCTTTGACAAAATGGAGAGCCAGAGAGTCCAAAACGGGGGAAGATATTGTTATTATTAGCTGTCATGCACCATACACTTTTTATTTAACCTTCTCTGTCGGAGCATAAACTCCTCCAGGAAGGAAAAGTATTGTCCCATGACCAGCCAAGCTCACAAGCTTGCTAAGTGACAGTTAGCAGGCCGTTAGGTCAGAGAGCTTTTTCCCGCCTCCTAAATAAAACTCTTCTACAGGACAGTACGCTACAGAGAAAATAGAAAGAAGCTTGGGGAGCCTTTGTGACTGCCTAGCGGTTGCATGTTCCTGGTTTGCTAGAACATTAACGTTTTAACTTTAGCTTAAAGTTGTTCATCAACTGGCCCTGGTGGTTATTATATAATGAGCTGAAATAGCTCAGCTGGGAGAGCGTTAGACTGAAGATCTAAAGGTCCCTGGTTCGATCCTGGGTTTCAGCAATCCTAGGTGGCTTTTGGGGCTGGCTAGCTCAGTCAGAAGCACATATGAGACCCCAGAGTTTGGAAGTCACTTTAGATAAAATGTAATGTAACCATGTTTCTACCAAAATTTGAGACTTGACCAAGACATATATGTAATTCTTTGAGATTGAACTTGAACTTCTCCTAAAAAACTTAAAAACAGCTCTGTAAATAAACTGTCTGCTTTGTATTGCTGAAATATCACATCTACGCCTTTTTGCTCCTGTCAACTTCACCTTTCTTTCCCAGCTGCACCACATATTTGTCTATCTGAATGTTTTTCACATAGACCTCAGAACCTTTCTTATCCTCCCAGTCCAGTCTGGCCCAGACCCAGACCTTAACTTATCACCCAGGCAAACCCATCTTCTCTCCATTACACCACAAACAAATTGGTCTGTTACACCTCTGTCTGGACCCAGATTGCATTTCTCTTCTCATCCCTCACTGCCTAAACATTCTTTCTTCTTCACTGTGACATTTTCAGCTCCCTCCGTCCACACTTTCACATTTCCCTCCCCCGGTCAGACACCCTCTCTCTCTTCATGTGTGCCCTTGCTGCTTAACTGCCTTTACTTGTCAACATTGAATCACATCTCTCTTTTGCTCCACACACACACACACACACACACACACACACACACACACAAGCACACATCACATCTGTAGTGTAAAACATCTACCCACACAAAACTGAGACTACTGTTACTCATGCATGGGCAACCAGATACACACCCCACCAAAGGCTAAATCAGTCTCATCAGACACTTTTTTAATCACAGATACTAACTTGGGAACTAAAAGTGCCTGTTGTGCACTCCCTTTTGTGTTTCCACCACATCAAAAGCAACTTTGTTTGAGATGCAATTTTCACACAGCAAAACAACAGATATAAAATAGGCTACTGTTCTTTGCATTTTACTTACTATTCCACTGCATATTTGGAATGGATGTTGCAAAGGAGACATACAGGCAGACTGAAAATGCCAGATGGCAACACCTACCTACAAAGTGGCTACAAAAATCTAAGTGTAATAATGACAATTTGCAGCCAGAAGAGACTCCAGGAAGTTACTGCAATCAGCCAAGAAGTAGTCGGGCACATAATTCCTCTTAACATCACAATGTGTCATTTTTAGATTTTTTTTTATATAGATAAACAAATGAGATATAACATAATCATTTAGGGACTTTAGAGTAACTGGTAGGCAGATGTTTTTACCTTTTGACAGAGCCAGGCTAGCTGATTTGCTCTCTTTGCAGTCTTTATGCTATGCTAAGCTAAGCTACCCAGCTGCTGACCGGGGCTTCATATCTACCATACAGACGTGAGAGTGGTATCGGATTTCTCATCTAACTGTCAAGATAGTAAAACAATTGAACATTTCTCAAAAAGTCAAATTACTGACTTTTTGGGACCCCAGTCCTGATATTGTACACACGTTGTAAAAGCTCTGAGGCTTATGTTTGTTCAGTCAGTTACACTCAGTACAGCAAACTCCATTCCCATATTCTCCGGCCATAAGGAAGTAATACAGGGACTTTATGTGGCCCAGACATAAATTTAGACCCTAATTCCTCTGATATCCTCCAGTGGAAAAGGGCTTTTAGAAATATACATACAGTATACTGTATGCGTTTCCACAAAACTGATGTTCTCACATCTTAGGCCAATCACCACTTGAGCTGTCGGTTTACACAGCCTGCTATTCCACTGCGATTTTTTTATTTGTCTCAGGTCACATGTGAGGTCTTGCCAGTGAGTTAGTGTTAACTGTAGCTTTGGTGTTTCGTCCAATACTCTCCACTGAGTAAAATGATTTAACCACAGGACACTATCGGCTTTCACTGCAGGCAGAGACACAGTATGACAGAAATACTCCACCACTTACCAACATATGTCAAACCACACACCCACATAAACACTCATGATGTTCTCATGTCCCCACAAACACATGCTTACCCCTCCCCTGAGTGTGATGACCATTACACAGAGCTTCGCAATAGAGATTTGTTCTGTGTTGACTCAAATCTGTCAATACAGCCTTTTAATCAAACAGTCTTTCTCACCCTTTCACTCTCCCTCTCTCCCACACATTCACTCAAAACAAACATATTGACTGGGGTTTCAGGGAAGGATAAGAGTGGAAGAACAAGTGCAAACTTTCGCTAAGGTGGCAGATGATGAAAGTTTGACAGACATGCATAGTCAATTTGAGGGGGTGTGCTGCGCTGAGCATTGGATCTGTGCGTGTTCTGTGAGGTTGCATTAATGATCTGGCCTGACCAAGGTCTTTGCTTTATGTCGCCATATTTCCGTGTGAACCCGCATGTATGTACATCGATGTGTACATATTAGGATGAGTGTTCATTCATAGGCGTGCTTTCACAGAGGAGAGACAGAAAGCCTCTGCAAGCAGACAGGGGCAGACACACAGAAGGTTACAAGGGTTAATACAATGTGGGACTGAGAGTTGTAAGATGGCATGGGATGAATGCAAATGTTTAATTTCAAACGGTCCTTGAGGTATATCAGATCAAAAAACAGCAAAAAACATAAGTATAGGCAATAGCTCCTTGCCTCTATGAAGCCACAATGTAAGACTGAAAAAAACAGTGCATGGAATAAGAAGGTTGCTTTGTATCCTGAAAAAAATACTGATACATGTTCCCAGATTAGCATAGAAATTGGCACTAAAATCAGTCTGGGTCACAAGACATAAAAAAACTTTTTTAATAAATGTGGTTCCCAAGAGCAAAATCTGACAAGAACAGTGGGGCCTGAAGTGATCTCCATTTTTCATCAGTATACCATTCAAGCTGACCATAAAAAGCTCACAGTGGAAGTCTACAGGCAGTGCCAGGATCCTGCCTGCCTCGCAACACCACACAAAGAAGAGACACAGTGATGTTTCCGTATGGAGCGTGGCCATGGAGCTGCAAGATAATCAACCCCATGCCTGCTTGTGCCAGCTTGTGACTCCCTTCCACAGCCATAAAAAGCAGGATGTCACCACTTATCTGTGAGTGCCATCAACATGAGATACGTGTTGAGCCAAGTTTATTTAAATAGTCAAAAATCACAAGTTTGACTCTCAGGGGGCTCTGCAATCGGAAAAGCAATAACACCTTCTATCCTTACTTCCTAGTTTTTTTAAAACTATACATACCTTTATCTGGCAACACATGTGGGAAACCTCAGAAAGATCAGAAAAAAAGAGGGAAACCTCTTCCACAACAGACAGAACCAACATGCCATAGGTCTCATATGAACATAGTAGACAGACATACATTTCAACATAGAGAAGCAGAAATACAAAGAGAGCTACGAGTATTGGAAAAAATATAATATAGAATTGATATGCCTGCAATATACTTAGATTATGCTCACGTTTTATTTTCCCTCAAACATATTAAAATACTGTTCCACTTTAAAGTAATTTCATCCATTTTGCATGATACAGTACATAACAAATTACACTTATTAGAGTGACACTCCAAGCACAAACCATGTACAAGGAATGTGAGTTGGTCTATATATAAGGATAATCTAGTGGAGGATCCAGGTCAAGTAAAGGGGTTCACTCTTTATTGTATTTATATTCGTGATTTTCTTGTGTTCAGGAGAAAGGTTATGAGGGGTACAAGTGAAGATGTTTATTCACATTTTTTATCTCTTAGATGAAGGTACACTCCTCCACAGGACAGTGATGCACGCCACACCTCACTGAGAAAGTTCCTGAGAAAGGCAACTAACAGTGTGAAAATTAACAGTCGCACTTCCTTTAGAAAGTTTCATGTGATACTCAGCTTACTGTCAAGTGACTACAACTTTTTCTTGGGTAAGAGGGGTGTTACAATAGTACAAAAAACAGCCTAAAGATATTAAATTGCTGTATTCGAAAGCGCCTACTACAAACTACGTAGTATGCAGTATGTACTACATATTGCATACTGTTTGTCATAGTAGTATGCAGTATGAAACTGTCAAACTGATTTATTTTGCAGTATGCCAGGCCAGGCTCAGCAAGTTTACGGTTTTGGAAGTAAACAATATCACTTTGCAAGCGAATAGGTGTATTTCCCCAAAATGCCAAACTAATTTCTACTTAAAAGTATGCAATAAGAATAAACATGTTTGTTTGAATCAACCTCCCCTGTCGTTTAAATGAAAGGTTATTGTGAGGTTATTATTGTGTGTTCTATGTTTTATCTCTATGCGCGCCACATACCGTCGAGCCCCTATACACCTGCATACACAGAGCACATAACCACATTCCTCCACTCTGACCACAAAACTGTCACTCCGCATGCAAAAATACTGCAGATGAAGAGAGAAAAGAAAGATTGAGGGCATTTGCATTACATTGTTTTAGTTTAGTTTCATTGTGACTTTGCTGACCACTTGTTACAGCTGTAAAAGATGTGTCTATTACCTTGCCATTATTCAGATTTGACTGAACTTGCTTACATGTTAAAGTATACTGTATATATTATAGTATAGTATATATAGTTTGTATACTGGCAACTATGAGGTTTGTGCATTGGGAACACATTTTTATTTCTAGCAAGCAGTAGCAATGCTTGTTTGTACCACTATAACCCTCCTTGACATTATTGGCGTTTCTGTTGAGCTGAAATGAAAACCCACAAGCTTTTAGGGATTAAAGGGCACCAGCTGTTGGCACCAGCTGATAATTGGCACCCAGCGTGGAATTACTGAGGGAGTTGAGACGGCATCTACTGTAATTCACTGGGGAAATAAAGAACAAACACAACGGAAGAAATAAGTTGCTTCTGGATTAGTGTAGCACAGTATTATGAATATATATCTATAATCCAACCTGCAATCAATGCAAACAATCAGGGTATTATCTGCTGCACAGCAGGAGGTAACTATTCAGAGCAGAGTTTCAATAAGACAACACTCCCTCCACCTACCACCACATCTGTCTGGGTGGATGCAATATCACAGCAGACCTAAATAATTAAGTTGAGAATTAAGTTGAGAACACTCCTACACCTAAATCTCTCGGGAGCTCCAATGTAAATAAGAGATTTAATAATTAGATGAGTCTGTATTCGGCACAGTTAATTGCCTCATCATGTTGTCTCACTGGATTCAAGTACTAATGTGTTATCTTTATGCGTGTCAGTGAAAATCACAGACATAATTTATCTTCCTACACATTATCACACTACATACAGTATTCCTTGGCCTTTTGAGAATTTACATCCCCCATACTAGTGCGAAGGAGCACTTGAACACGGTGTGAGCGCTACTCAGCATATCTTCACTCCTAATATTTGACTGCTGATTAGAGTCTCTAAGTTGTGTGTTTGTACAAGTATGCATATCTGAGTACTGCATTTGCAATCTAAGATTTCCACAGCGTACGGTGTTTATTTTCTTGCATACACTGTGTCTATTATGGTAAAGGGTTTAGGATTGGAAAGAGTGAGGGAACGTAGAGAATGTGTTGTGTTTGCTAGATGCTCAATGTAAAGAATGTGTTTGCTGAAAACTGTGAAAACAGCAGCAGCTGAACCATGTAAACATAACATGGTTCAGCTCAACAAGATGCCATACACTTTAGATACATGTACTATAGCATTGACCACACTTTAGTTTGTTTGTGAGGGATCCTCTTCCAGTGTTTGATGACATCTAGCTCTCATCTATTTAATGTGTTGGCATTCTGATTTTACTGTCCACTTTTCCATGTTGGACTCAAATTGCATGCCCACGCACGGTGGAAACAGGAAATGATACATCCACAAATTGGATGAAATGCAGGACACAAAAACATAGCATGCACGCATTTCACGTAGTGAAGAAGACTGATTTCAATAGTTACCGATCACTGTGCTATCCTTTATTAAAGCAATGTGAAGCATTGAATAAAAACGTTAGCATACAGTGATTTATATGTTTACTGCATCATGAAACAGGGTTATACAACTCAGTGTTTGCTGTACTTAGAGCTTAAATGTCCACAAAAAAGTCAAACATTTCCATGCATGCTTTCCTACACCACAATAGCTTGCCTGTTCTGAAAAGACATAAATTGCACTATCGATGATACATACTATCTGTGTTTCTCTGTGGGGTCAGAAACCAAACCTCGCAGGTTGTGGCCGCCTGGGGAGAGAACTTGCCCCTTTACCATTTCAAACCCTCATTCTGACAGCGATGCCTGCTGCTCGCTCTATAAGATGATGGTGATAGTAAAGAAGAACACGATGATAGTGAGAGTGATGGCGGCACTGGTGGTGGCAATGGGCATGATGATGATGATCATCATGATCATCTGCCAATGATAACGTCGAGCCTTGCACAGGCAAAGAGAAGCGCAGCAGATATGCTGTAAGCTATAACAGGTTGACGGCAGGGGTCCAAGCCAGCAGCAGCAGGATAGGTGAAATCACATTAAGTGGAATGAATGTGATTGGGCCTCAGGCTTGTCATCAACACACAGGCCTCCTGTTTGTTTCAGGATTACATCGTGAAGGCCAGTGGAGAAGGATCCAAAAATTGCCAGCAATTTACTGGAGGGTGTGTGTATATGGACTTGTGTATATTTGAATTCAAGAATGAGTGTCTCTAGTGTGAAGTTTGAACAATGAAATAGACACACGTCAGGCCTCTTGTAGAAGAAACAGGGCAGAAAAGCATCCCTTTTAAACTGTAGGAGTGCCTGTTTTTTGCCACCAGCAAAGAACACTTTGAGCCGCAGCTCTACTACTTACACTGTCAAACAGCCTCTTAAGTGTCACGCCGTCTTGTAACGACACATACACTCCGGAGGATGTCTCGCTGTGTCACTTTGGTTCTGACAGCTTCTCCTTAGACTCTTATCCTGTGGATGGAACCACTTTTCTGATCCATCAATCCTCGAGAAGACGAGAGGAGAGGAGAGGAGAGGAGAAAAGAAAAGAAAAGAAAAGAAGACAGAAAGGAAAAGTGTAGTGGATGGAGATGAGACCAGACTTGTCAGACATATGGAGTGTCTTTTTCTCTGATTAAAATAGCACGTTTTGGAGCGACGCACCATGCTGGTTGTGAAGCAGGGTTGTGAAGGCCCTGGTCGATAGCACTCCACCGCAGCGGAATATGAAAAGTATTGATCTGCTTTTTACCTCGAACAGCTTTGAGCACAACGTCTGTGATGTTTCTGTAGCTAACCTTCAAAGTCAATACACTTTTCTCTACATCACTCTGACTTGTAAAGAGAAGGAAAAGAGAGAAAAAGAGATTCCTGTCATACCAGACAGAGAGCGGCGTTCTACTCTGAGCATTGTGTCTGAGAGGTCAGGCTGGCTGTTGTGTTTATTGCCTCACGGATCTGATGCAGTGGAATGGGGGGTGATAAGGGGGGTGAGGGTTTGGGTCAGATGGGGATAGGTTAGAGCCAGAGAGGAGCAGTTTGTGGCGGTGAGGGACAAAGGCTGGAGTTTGAAAGACTAGCCAAGGCCACGGCCTCATGTCGTTCACACATGTACACAAGACAAACTGACTCTGTCTTTTAAACACATCCAGGGGAGAGAAGAAAAAAGACATTTTCAAATAAGCAGCTTTAAGCCTTCAGACTGTGGAAAATCAATGGAATCAAGGAGAACTGACAGATGCGTTTAAGGGCGCAGATCTCATGTAAGAGAATCCTCCTCCAAAGAGAGACCTATTGAGAGAAACACACTCGGGACAATCCTCCCTGTTAAATCTTGCTGATCCCGGATCAGAGCAAGGGGAGGTCTGCAGGGACTAATACAGAGAAACAGACAACCAGAAAGCACCGGAATAACAGATTGTGGAGCAGCCCCTGAGATCACAGAGAGCTGCTCCACTCAGGAAAAAACACAGACAGACACAGAAGGAAATCGAAGTCCAGTCAGTCTCCTCGTTGAGCCTTTCAATGGAAATTTGCATTATTCTCTTGATATACTGAAATGGTGCTCCTAAAGGCACTGAAGGCTATGTGGGGACACTTGTATGACCTTTAGTCTGTCAGCCTGATAATCTCTATACAGTCAGAGCCATAAACTGTGTGTAAAGATTGATGATGCGTCTAAAATTCCTCTCATTGTAAAAGATTTAGCCAAAATACCCCAGATAAGGGCGCCAGTAGTGATCCTCAGTGGAGCTGCGATATCAAGTTCCCACCGCGCGAGCACACTTGCAGTTGTCACTCATGACGTGACACCCCGTTGTTATAGCATCAAATAACTAATTAAAAACTTATCAGAAAAACAAACACTTGAATCGTTGGAAAAATCGATTTGAAGTGTACTTTGACTTTTCAGTTTTACCCACGTCCCGTTCACTAACATGGAGGAGGCGGGGCTTATGACCTATGCTGCAGCCAGCCACCGGGGGGCGATCGAGATGTTTTGGCCTCACTTTTGGGGAGCGGTCACGTCGTCCATCTCAATATACAGTCTATGGTCAGAGCCATCAGGTCTATTCAGGAGTCCGGATTAGGATGTGGGAAAACCGAGAGAGACTGTGATTAGAATCGAGTGAGTAAACGCACCAGGGTGGATGAGTATTGGACACATCTGCTGTGATCAGAGGAGAGGTGTGGCTCTGCGGACCTCTAAGTAGCTGAATTAACCACTGGCCACGGGGCTATTGATGTTATTGAACTGACAGGCTGATGAATGGAGTCCTTCCGCAAGGTGTATGAGTCTGCTGCCGTAGCTGGCCAGCGTGTTCACAGGCCAGGCATTGTTAGAGAATATAGAACTGCTGGCAATTAATCTTGAAAGCGAAAGATTCTTGTTAGGGAGCCTTTGATTATTTGGAGGAGAGTCATAATTTGCATGATTAACAGGAAATGTGCCCTGAAGCCACAAACCTCAGCTACCCTCAGTTAACATCCGTGTTGCAAAGGTTAACCTGCCGTCGGCTGCCAGGTGTGTTTGTCAATATGGACGTTGTTTTAAGAGAGATTGCCAGTTATTATGAGTGAATGAGTGAGGTGCGCAATCAAGATTAATTTCTTCGTTACATTTAAAGTGCACAGTATAAACTATAGGGGCAATACAGTTGTTGGTTCCTATATTTCCGAATAAAAGTAGATTCCAGGTCATTATTTCATGCTGAGCGAGAGGAAAATCTTGACAAAGTGAGAGAAAATACGTTCCACCTTCATTTAAATATCCCATTCTGCAGACTCTGTTTTGACTGAGAGTCAATTAGACCGTCAAAGATTCACTCCAATTACTTTCTTAATCTAATGTGCCGAGTTAATTTTGTTCTCTTAGCACAATATGCAGTCATTTGGGGAAACTTATAGTGAATTAAAAGTATTCAGATCATGTTTCTATTGAGTAGCTCAAATGGTACAGCTAGCCTCTGAAGTTATTTCACAATCACTTAGAGTAATTATTATAGCATAGTTGAAATATACCAGTCATCAGTGGTTTGCTGCATAACATATAAATTGGAATGTTTCAAGTGACTGTGTAATCCATTTCGCATTGGGGGAGGACTCATCTGCTGCTCCACACATGCACCTGTAGAGGTGAACAAATTGGAAATTCCTGATCGTTTTTTAACTTTGCAGTAGAATAAATTCATATTTCTTCCTTTGAGTTTACCCATTATTCATGTAATCTGCATTCAAACAGTATCTCCATTGTGCTATCTCAGCTTACACTTTCTAGTGGTCTTTCACTGCCTTGTGTGCAAGAGCCTGTCACCTGTATAGCATATGGGTACACACACTTGCATGTAAAATACAATTCAACTCCCATGCGCACACGCACACGCACACACACACACAGTGTCCTGCTGTCTAATCACACACAATCAAACAACAGGCAACAGGTTTAATTTTTTAATTTCTAATAATTACAACCTGCAGACGTTCCTGAGGGTGTTGTTTGGCAAATCCAGTGATAAAGTCAGGAGGATTACTCATATTGGTCTCTACATTCCTCCTCTCTGTCTGACAGGGAGAGGCTGCAAATCACTTCCCATTCAGACAAGCAGTCGTCCTGACCACAGCTGACCTGGATCCTCCCGCTTACAGAAAGCAAATCTTGATCATCTGCATGACACAGTGTTAACAGACCACACCTGCCTCCTCTTTGATATACAGGCTAGAGACATTAAAGCCAAACACCAGTTCTGGAAAAGACACACGAGGATAAGCCAGAGAGATGAACGATAGAGAAAACATCCAGAGTGGAAAAAAGGCTATGAACAATAGCAGGATGAGTTCATCCTCTTTTATGGAAATAATATGTTAGTGTCCATCAACAAAGCATGAACAACCATTCCAGGAAAACATTAACTTGGCTCCCAAACGAAGCCATCAGGCCAATCAGATACTGGTGATATTGCAAGACTGTTGCCTCAGCTTGTATTTCTTCTTTACCTGGTCTTGACCCGGTGTGGTGTATATTATCTGCTGGCTAAAATGGATTTAGAAGAGGCTGCCTTTTGCTGATTTATACTTTTATAACTCTTATTACAGATTTATTACACGTTTGTGGTTCAGTGGGGAAATTCAAACATTTTCCACTGTGGATGAAACTTACATGTCACTATAAAAGCATACGTTTGGAGGTATTAAAGTATTAGATTTAGCTGAGAAAGTTGTGTTATTGCAAAACTGCTGTTTATTATATAGTAATGTTACTGATCTCTGGATAAAGTTAGTTTTTTTGCAGTCCACAAATATTGAGAATCCATTACGTCTGTTTATATTGTTTTATTGCTGCCAATTATTAAGGTTTCCTACATTTCCTCAAAGAAAACATAATTATTATTTAATAATACAAAACATATTTTTATTATTTTATTTCAATTTATTTACTATTTGCGTAAAATGAATAAAAATGTCACTTTATAAATTAGAACCAAGGTCTCTTAGGGTGAAATTTAGAAATGTTGGCAACCGGCACTGACTTGATGCTTGATGCTGACCTCTCATTTAAAATAATTTTACTTACATTTAACAAAAATTGAAGAAAAAAATAAGAATGATGAAGAACAAAGGAAAGAAGAAAAGCCATTCAAAGAGAACAAGAAAACAACTCTGTCCCTTCCCTTTGTATGCTTTCTCTACTAACAGCAGGGTCTTTGAGAATAGCTGAGAGGAGACAGGTTGTCAGTGTTTTAACCACAGAAATTAATTTCCTGAATAGTGGCTTTACATGTTGTTTATGGCATTACAATGGTGGGAGCTGGACAGGCAGACAAGACTCCTGGAAGCTGGTCACGTACTTTACGTCTATAGGGTGGACATGCCCACACACACACACACACACACACACAGTCTGGCGCTGGTTCTGGTGCCATTGTGTTGTTCAACATGTTTAGTTTTGAGATATGAATCCTTGCCTCCTTTTGATGAAGTCATTTCTGGCTACTAATAAATTACGTGACGAAAGAGCAACAAAAGAAAGTTGAAGAGACGTGCTTGGTCGTCACGTAGATGAATGTAGCCAGAGTGTTGACAGGCAGACTTTTAGCTAATTACACTGAGGACAGTTTAGTGAAGGACAGTAAAAAATAAAAATAAAAGGAGTCAAATACAATGAGCTAGGAGCCTGCAGTTAACATTATGACAGCCCTACAGAGCATGGTGAGCAGGTCGTTCAGAGAATGCTACAGAAAACTTGAAGCTTACTTCTCTGTCTACCTTTTTCTGTGCCAACCATGAGGGAAGCTCAGAGAATTGGGCTTTTGACTAGAAGGCCATTTTCTTCAACCCCCTGAGCTGGGAACATGAGGGCAGAGCAAAAGAAAAAGCCAGCACATTCCTAAGTAACTTTTGTGGAAGTGACACTGAGCAAGGCAATTAACACCCGGCTGGTCAAGTAGAAACGCTCGGTGAACAACAGTGGGGAAGCCTTGGCTCTCAGAGGTGCAAATGTGTGTAACTGAAGGTGGGTGAAGCAGGCCGTTTCTGAAAGGCAGCCTAGCACGCTCGGTCAAACTAGCCTGAGTAAATAGAGGTAAATAAATAAATAAAGCCCGTTTTTCACAGCCCAGCCACGGCAGAGGAAGCACTGTCATGCTGGTTTGAAAAAGATCCCCGAGCACTGTCTAAAGAGCACAGCAGGGAACGTTGCCTTGGCCCACATCCTGTGCAAATTCACCCTATTTCGGTTTATTCAAAACACAATATTCTCAGTTCTTCTCATTACGCTCAGTTGGCAGTTGTCATTTCATCTGGCTTTCCGCACACCAGCCCATTAGCCCCTTTGGTCTAGTAATGTTCAGAACATAACCCATAAAGAACCATTGTAATGTCTCTCTGCCTCATTATTGCCAGGTCAGTGTATGGAACAACACAGGAGAATAGGGTGCCTCGTACTGCTTGTTAATTCAACACCTCTCTCATTCAGAGCAGCATTTGTACAGCTGGCCTTTTGAAGGGAGTTCAAACTATATACTCCTACACATGCAGACACATAGATATGCAGTGACACCCCACACACACACACACACACACACACACACACACACACACACTCACACACACAAATCCTAGTCCCTGCTCTGACATCACTCCACACCACTGGTTCCTGCCCAACCTTCAGCCCCCACCTTGGGAAATCACCCAGAGCCTGTCCAGCCACCAGGGCGTGAAATACATCCCTGGAAAGCAACCGAGGTGGGTGGAGGGGCTGGGCGGTCGGGTGCTGAGGGGCCAAGAGGTGGCGAGCGATCAAGTGTGAGTGTGTGAGGTTTGGAAATGGAAAATAAGAGGCGAATTCAGTGAGGAAAATGCAAAGAGCAGTGTGTGTGTGTGTGTGTGTGTGTGTGTGTGTGTGACTGTTCTGGAGCGAGCGGAGGGGGTGTTGATTGGAGGGTTTGGGTGGCGAGAGATGGAACTGAACTAGGATTAAATGGACACTAGGTTTCAGAAGGAGGGGGGGGAGAAAGAAGGGGCTGCTTTGAAAGGAGTTCTGGGGGTGCACTTTTGGCCTTGAGACTGGGGCTCCGTCACGCCTCACGTCTCTGTGAGCCACTTGGGCCTGGCGCTCCAAAGGGGAGGCAGCCCAACCTTTGTTACACTGGAGGAGTGGGGAGTGACAAGGCATACCAGCATGTCTGACATGTCAGAGCAGTTGGCTAGGAGACCCTGAATCTGGTCGGGTCTGGCGCTGGCCATCTGTAGCTTTAGAACAGGGCTGGACTGTTTTAATTGACGAAAACTGCCCTGGGGAGGATGTGAGATTGTGCTTCAAGGAGAAAATAAAGAGCAGTTGGTGAATCAGGCGTTGATTAAATGTGCGTGAGTTATTTCAGTAAGCAAACAAGACCGGCGTATCCTTGGAGGAACCCTAATGGTAGCTAAATCAAAGAGAGGGAGGGTTTTTTCAGCTGAAAGACAAATAGAAATATGCATGATCAGATTGAGCATTGCTCAAGTCCCCAGTCTGATGTATTCATCCTTCTTCCGTTCTCTCAAAGAGCTCCCTTTAATGTCACCCAGCGAAGGGAAGTGATGAAATGGAGCAATTATGTATCCATTTGTGCTATTCAGGTGAAACCAGGTGTAAAATTTCCAATCTGTGCACCTGCTGTATCTTTAATTCATTGTGCTTTCTCACCAGTGTTGCTGGTTAGATGGTAATATCCAAAATATGGACAAAATATTACATGCAATAAATCTATTTAGCATTTTCATATTGCTTCCAGAGAAGAGGATTGCTTTTCCTTCGTAAGTTTGCCCCAAAAACTGCAAAAGCTAAGCGATGATAGGCAAACACAAACAAATCTTATAAGAGAAACATTACAGAATTGTTGAATTGTGCTGTAATAAGAGCAAGAAGGCCGTGCAATAAAACAAAATTGTCCCTCATCAAGAAGAAACATACTTCATTTGATATCCAGACATTTAGGAATATGAGAAAGAAAACAATAGAGCATTTTCGTCCTGAATGGGGAGTATTACGTTCTTCGTTGAAAACAGATAGCCAAGTCATCTCCCGTCGAGCTGCAGATTAATTTTCATTTTCCAAAGAGTTTGTGCATATAAATATTCATGAGCCACCTTGAAAAGCGATGGGCGACTTTATAAGGCGGTCAGTGGAGAAACCAACAAACCCCCCTCCCTTCTCTGCAGCTGTGCTGATGAGGGGGGGGTTAGTTCATGATGAAAGACTCTCACTATCCACGACCTTTCCAGTCTAAAACAAAGATTTGCACAATTAACTACTTTTAAATGTCATCCAACTGCCAAATCTGCATATCAACACCAAGCCTTGCATAGAAATGAGGATGTTTGTAGAGGAATCGTTTTTCTCCACTTTCCTATCCCAGTGCCACCAAATGGGGTTCTTTCAGATTTTAGCCAGGAAGGAAATGTAAATGTCAACATATCTTGTGTGGAGATCCTTCTGTTGCTAATTAACCTTTGCCGTTTAGAAGCTAGACTGAGCTCTGCCTAAACACCGCAATTAACTCCAGCTTGAAAGACAGAGAGACAAGATCTACATGGAGCCATACAACGAGGGGAAGTCACAGTGACTTCATTATCCTTGCCGACACACATTCTGCACACCTCACACTTTTGAGGGTACTCATTGGTTGATATTTTCCCCAGGCGGTAGGAGTGAGCCTATTGGGAGGATGTCAAAATTTGGTGGATTAACAAATCTCATTTCTTTTTATCTTCATGAGGTTGGACAGGAAAGCTGGTTTAGTCGTAGCCCCTGGTGAGAGGCAAACCATTATAGGGGAATTCATACTCATAAATCTTCATACATCAAGCTGAGGACTGTCGGGGACTATCATGTTCAAGTTCAAATTCCAGATGCAGTGACTAGGAGGAAAATTTGTCCTCCTCTAACCAACTTCCAAAACAAGTCAACGAGACAGTTTAATTCAAACACTCTCTTCTAGTGTTCTCTGTGTGTCTCATCGGGACCTGAACTACACAGGCTCCTCTGGAGCTCCTGGAGCTCAAAGGCAGTGTCAGTTACAAAGTCAACCCATTAACATCTTCACTATTCAACGCGATGCTCTTTCCCAACTGCAGAATCAACACAAGTCAATAGACAGGCAGAATACCACAGGTAGCTAGGCAAAATACCTCCTTGCTCCCCAGGGAGTTGGGTGAGAACAGTATATGATGATGGACAGGAAATATTTTTCTTTTATATGTTGATAAATATTGAAGTTCTTGGAGCACTCAAGCCAAATGCAGACAAATGATTGACATAATTTCCAAGAGAAAGGAAGAATATGGTTTTGGCGAGGGCAGAGGTGAAGCGGAGGGAATGCTGGGAGATGCCAGAGTAAAGTTGATTCAGTGTAGGGTGAAAAGGATGAAGGGAAGCTTTAGCAGAGTAGACCCTCCACAGTGGGAGCCAGTCAGAAAAAAAGGAGACTATTGTAACACAAAGAAGGTATCTGAGGCAAAGATGACCAGCCAAGGTTACGCAAAATACTTTGACAAGACATGACTTGTTCAAGGAAGCTGATGAGGATGAAAGTTTCTGTGCACTGTTCAGAGTTCCAAAACTGGTGATAGGGGCTGCACTATATCATATGGCTACTACAGTAGATATGATCAACCTTATCATGATCTCCCCCATTGGCTAGAACAACAAGTTACTGCATGTAGTGTTTGCTCACAAGCATGCACATCTTGTTCTGATGCATTACAAACACAAAGGCTCTGACATAGTTAGATCTTCGCACACCAGTGTTTAAGGAGGGTGGACTGCCATGTTTCTATAACAGCCTTCATCATGACTAGATGCTCTGTATCAATTCTTGTGAGGAAGTTCAAAGGAGCCCCTACCTTCTCAGTCTAGGACATTCGTCAATGTCAGCTGTGATTAGGTCTTAAGAAAATACAAATTTCTTGGGAAGACTAGACTAACGTCCTTGCAGGTCCAACAAGACAAATGTCCTGTATGGTCAGCGTCAATTCTTATCAGCACCTCATTAAAAATGTAATGACCACATGAATATTTACCAAGTTTAATTACTGCACTCTATTGCTATTCTTCTGTGACCTGCACATTCTTTTCCTTTCTGGAGGGCAGCCTCTTTTCCAAGTGCCGGACGAACGCCTCCTTCCACCTTGATGAATATTGCAGAAGTCCGAGGAGTGTGAGCCATTGATGGATTCCACCTCAATCAGCAGGAGAATCGATGGCATACACTCACATTTGCAAAAGCGCTAATTGGCGGCAGTAAAATTCAGCAAGCTGCATAATTTACCCAAGAAAGAATGGGAGTGGAGTGCAGGGAGATCAGCTCATTTGCAGCAGAGGTATTAAAAAACCCTGTCATTCTAAAATCAGAAGGCCTTTAACAGATTCAGAGGAGACCAAGCTAAAGGCCAGATTATTAATGTCTCTGCTTGTCAGGGCCAATGAAGTACAAGCTACTGACGGAGGGTTTGTCTTGCTGGAGAAGTAAAATTGAAAACCTCTTCAGTGAAGAACAGTGGCAATACATAGCAAAACACACGAGAGAAAAAAACCATCTAACAATGCAACTGAAATTACACTTGAGAGAACAACATTCAGAGAATATTTGTGTCTTTCACGTCAAAGTAGGTGAAAGAGGGCATGAAGGGCACGGCCTCGTCTCCCCTCGCAACAATAATTTCCCCTTTCTCTCCCTGTTAATCTGATAAGAGGGTGCAGAGGATGTGAGATCAGAAGGGACTGCAAAGGAGAGCAAGAGCGAGTTAGAAAGTGTCACCGTTACCACAGACAACCATGCAGGTCTCTAAGGAAATGAACCTCTGAATCCATCACAGACCTCCAGCAACAGGTGAAACCATTCATGAACTGTTGACAAATCCCTAAATACTGAGAGAAATGGTGGTGATTGTGACGCAATGTTAACATCTGTAGTTTGATTCTGTCCGGTGACTTTTGCCCACTGTCACCATCTAATAAAGGAAAAATGCAAAAGATCATTGTTCTTTTTCTGGCCAGGACTGTTCCAAATGTTCTCTACAAACATGACATTTGTAGTCACGCAAACAACAGCTTTCACAACATTTCTGAGAAAACACACAATTTTTCAACAGTTTATATTTACTATCTGCTCAGATTCAAGCAACTAATATGTTTTTAACCCTCTGTTGTCAGTGAGGGTTGTTGAGTTACACCTGTGATATCTTTTAATTAAACCACTAAAATATGTATATATGTGTTGTGTGTGTGTGTTTCTCTAATTAATCATGATTCTGTACTTGATAGAAAATAAAACTGAAAGAGAACTCCCTAAGCTTTGGTTAAGATTAGGAAAAAAAACTGCGGCTCCAGTTGACACAAATTGTGTTGACAACACAAAGAATCTACCTGGGAAGAACCAACCTTCACATCCTTTTTGATGCCATCTCCCGCGTTTGATCGCCAGACATGAAACAACACAAACACATTGAACAGTAAAATAGGCACTTGAAAGGGACAATATTGTCAAAGACTGGGGACATATTGAGTGACAGCTTTTTAGCTCTTTGAGGCCTTTGCTCTCTTGCTGGGCAGCAAGCTGACGTCTTCTCACTTTGTCTCAGAAGTGAAGTTCCTGTGATTGTGACAATAGTTCTGACCTTCACATCAAGTGTACCTCAATGCAAATGCAGGTTGATTGTTGTGTCATGGTGCACAATAGAAAACAGATAATAAATGCATGGGTATCTTTGGAAAACATCTTTATTTCTAACAATACAGAGGCTTTGCTATGCCATACTTGCACATTCCAAGGCCTTTGGTTGTGATGGAAAACAAGCTAGTACCCTTATTTGCATTTTACCTGAGAATATAGATGCAAAGTGTGTCTACTATTATAGTCACTGTGGTCTTTGTGATTTAATGTAATTGATGTAAGTCGGGAAAGACCTGCAGGGAAAAAAACATTTAAGCAGTCCACGGATGATGTAAAATGAGCGGAAAAGTATTCCACTGTCATTCTGAATATTCTTCTCCCGCCTCAATTCCACACATACAAAAGGAAAAGAGGGGAAAAAAGCTTGAAGTAGTAGTGTTTTATTCATCTTTATGTAAATCCAGTCATTTACGGTTGCCTTAACAAATCAGGAATCAAGTGTGTCAACATCTAGCAAGAAAGTGCATATGGGGATTACAAAAGAACAGAAACGGAACAAAACGAGGCAGAGGGAGAGAAACTCTCCGTCAATTAAAGTCTACAAATCCTGACAAGGGTAAAATGAACATGTTTTTAATTGTCTGAAATCTCTATATGCTGTAGAAAGTTTACAGTTCTACTCATATCCTAAACTCAGTAAGCTATTGTTCATATCTGACTGACAGTGTGTGGAGGCTGAGCCCAGAGCTGCTTCACACCATAGAAAAATACCCTGGTTATTTGCATTTTTTCTTAACTGTACACTACTGAATTTCTATAGAATAGATGAAAAATGATCAACTCTTACCTACCAACTTCTACTGGCCCTGGTTATAGGCCCAAGCCATCCTACACCACTAAGAAAGATAAATCCCTCATTGCATTGCTACATAGATAATGTTACAAGTATATGCTCAAAACCGATATTAGGCTAAGTCAATCCCACACAGTATTTATATGTATATATCAGACCAAATAATGGGAATATGGTATCATATAAACTCAGAGCAGATAAACATTTCTTTAGTAAATTCTGGGTCGATTTCAGGTTGCTAATTGGATGGCAATTACCTACTAACCACTTAAGGCAACGTTTCCTCTTACCTGTCATCACGGTGGTTAATATTCTGATAACGTGACCCAGGGTTTTTAAGTAAAGGCAACTTCTATTTCAAGCACTGTTTGATGCCATTCTGTACTGACCCAAGCTGATGCTCGGCTAACCCTAAATCGATGCATGGCATCAAAAACAGCATTGTTCCCAAGTTATAGAGAGGTTCATTTCAACGTCATATTATCTGCATACAATATCTCTTCAGCTGAAAAAATATGATGAGAATCTCAATGTAAACATGCAGTTTTTGAGAAATAATAAATGCTGTTTTCCTGCCATGCATTTGCCAGGGGTTTGACTGACTGTGGCCTGAATATTTCTTCTGTACCATGACAATGTGCATATTAAGTCACAGCAAAGAGCTCTGTCCTTCAAATGGGAGCATGGTGAACAATCTCAACACGTATATCCACAAATGTCTTTAACACTGTACTGAACATCCAAGAAAGGAAAAATCTTCTAAATGGACAAAATAATCATCACAGATTTCTCAGAAAGCCGCAAGTGAGCTCTGAAGCCCTGGCAATTGAGTCGTCGTCCGGACTGAAGTTGTGGGATGTCGTCTCCTGATCTCAGAGTCTCTGCTCTTTTTGCTCGATCTCACTGCAGCAGTTGAGCTCAGTTTGAAGAAAGTAAGCACTGCAGGCGGCTGACACGGGCGCAGTGCCCAGGAACGTCGGTTCCAGTTGGAGGCGACAAACCATTTTTAATCTGTTTTCATTCAAAGCAACTCTGGTCCGACCGTCGCTGAATGTCTTTGATTTCATGATGCGTTAAGTCTGTCCGGTCGGTCCGTCCCCCTCCTCATGAGTCTTCACTCCATCCAAGGTGACACGGAGGACTGTTATCAACTGAGTAACACTCACTTAAAGTAGATATCAAGTAACACTTGGTAGTGCACTGCTTTGCACCAAAACAAACTAGTCTGAGAATACTTGTTGCATGGAATCAGACTTGTAGCCGATGATGATGATGATGAGGACGATTCAGTCAAGTTGACTAAAACAACGGAGTGGTGCGTGTGTGAAGTATCACTTAATTATAAAATACCAGGAGGCCCATATTTTCTTTCAATAATTAAAATGGGAGATTTGCTTCAAATGAAACAGTTGATGAACTGGATGAACTGTGTGTGTGTGTAGCTACATGTTCACATGCATGTTTGAACAGTGGATGAGAAGCAAACATGACTAAGCTGCAAATATTGTGTATGTGTGTCTGTACACAAAGAGGGCCTCCGTGTAGCTATTTGTTTGTGTATCTGTGCGTGTGCGTGTGCGTGTGCGTGTGATCCAGCAGTAGCTACGAAGTGTTCGATGTGTTGGGGCTCCAGCCCATTTGATAAGCTCTCTCCAGGGTTCTCTTGCAGTCCTGCATCACCGTGCTGAAAACAATGTGAGGGTACTGGACCACCAGCCTCTCCACCGTCTCCTCGTTCACCTGCAAAACACAAATACAAAGACGTGCGGTTTACATAATGCTCAAATGATTTGCATTAATGAAAACAAAGAAAACAATACTTTTTTATTTTTTTATTTTTTTTTACTTTTAGTGGACTTTGGAAAATCAATCTCAACTTAAAGTCTTAAAGAACGTCTGGTTGGATGTTATCGGTTGTTGTAGCTATATAGTACAATATAGTGCATATTAGTACATTTAGGTAGCTGAAAGATTTATGATGTTGATAATTTGATAAATTAGGTCCACTGTCCAGTCGTGCGTTAACATACTGAGTATTTCAACATATCGTTTAGGTCACTTTATTTCAGAATCATGCAAGAGTCCAGTTTACACAGTATCAGAAAAGATTTCCCGAAAGTCTTGGGTAGATGAAAAAGAGGCAATTAGCTTTAAACCATATAGATGTAACAGAAATATTGCTTTAAGTCTAATAAATACATATTTTTTAAATACTTTGTATAAATGGAGTAATCTAAAAATCTGTCGACCATCTCTGCATCCCCCCGTGACGCCTTATTAAGATAAACAGAAACACAGATGTAACTGTCAAAATGGCGGGGTCCTAGACTAATATAAAGGATAGGCAATTTCTTAAGAGCATAGAGGGTATATACACACACACACACACACACACACACACACACACACACACAATTGGACTACGGCAATGGGGTTAGCACCAGAGGACAGCTGAGCTCACCAGGCTAATGAGGCCTTCATGTTCCTCAGAGGACTAGAAAGACAAGCGGCTAATAGCCACTCCCGCACTTCTTTGCCAGTCTAACACTCTGTCAGACCATCACTGAGAGCCAAGAGTGAGAAAGCCTGAGAATCTGACAAAGAGCAGAGGCAGAGTAACCCTGGAGACCTTGAGGGGTTAACCGCAACCCACCCAGAACCAACCCCCGCAAACTCGCGAGCATGACACTTTCCAGGGGAAATGATGTATAAACACTCACACACATGTTGAGCACACAGTCGTCCGTTGTTGCCAAAGCAGTGACAAAGTGTTTCACAGTTTTCCTCGACCTCTTTGCCCGACAGCCCTTTGGTTTCTGTGTTTTCTGGAAGAAAAGTCTTGCATGGTAAGAGTTCCCTGGCTCTTGCTTGGATTATGATCTGTCTTTGGGGCTCATTTACGGTCTAATTCCTTCTTTCTCTTCATTGAAAACAATTTCTTTAAGTGGTGGGTATTAGCAATTCCTTGTCAGACAGATGGACCAAAAGACCAACAGAGTCAGGATAAAACCAGCAGAATCAGAGAGAGGAATACGTGCGTTTCCGCAAACAGACCACCGATGCCTCTTGGGTCACAGGAGGAAGATGGAAACTCTGCACAGCACAAGTGAATTCAATAAGACTAAAAGGTAACAACAGCCTGTTAGCTTTGCCTTTCATTGCCAAGTCAGAAACAGCGACCTGGAGATCAGGATCTTGACGCCAACACACAGAGGCTTAACAGACTCTTATCGTCGATACAGGAAAAATACAACTAAATCAAGACAAGTCTTTCTTGCTTTCATCTGTTTTTTTTGGTTTTATGATCAGACGCTGAGAGAAAATCCTGAGATGAAGTGCCAACAAACAGCCCTGCCTCAGGTCTCTCTCCAGTCAGATTTGAAGAGAAAGACAACAGAAACTGGCAGAAGGCTTTTAAATTTGAAATAATGCTGCATTAAATCGGACGAGTGGAAATGAGAAAATTCCAGCAACCCTTTCAGTGCTGTGATCATTCATTCATTAGTAAAGCTGATTCATAAAACAGTGTTTCAGGATATCGCCTTAAAGAATTGACATTATAATTATGAGATGGTGTGAGTATTCCAACTGCCAGACAGCTCTACAAAACAAACTAACATATTCGCTCTTGTGCTGAAAAGATGGAACTCGACAAGTGAAGCAGTAATGTTGAGCAAACTGGCAAAAACCACACAGGACATTAAAGAGGATACAATCTGAATCTCTGTGCCTTTTATCTACATGAGTTCATGATATTCACTGGCTGGGCCAAAGCAAACCTGTGGGGCACAATTTATTATTAAAATAAGTGCATTTTCAGAGAAAAACTATATCACAAATAAGTTTTTATACTTGGCTGAGGTTGTCTATATGTATTGATATTGATGTAAGTGCACTGGAAACAGATTTGGCGAATAAGTAATGAAGCATGTGACTCAAGTTTCCACAGAAGACATCAGATATGTGTGATATGAAGAGTCCTTACTCAAATCAATACATGAAACATAATGCAGGACATTTCCTTCATTTCGTCATCTTGTTGCTCCCTCCTCTTCTGCAATGGCTTAATGGCTGACTGAGAATTAGGGCCAACAACTGTTTGTCTCGATGCGCCCAACTCCTAATATCTGCACAACATACACTACCGTTCAAAAGTTTGGGGTCACCCAAACAATTTTGTGTTTTCCATGAAAAGTCACACTTATTCACCACCATACGTTGTGAAATGAATAGAAAATAGAGTCAAGAC
>JAVQJD010023119.1:0-12918 GCA_036023655.1 Nannoperca australis
CCGCAGATCTGGTCACCATGGCCGGCTTAAGTTCAATCAGCTGATCCCGGGTGTAAACAAAAGCGGCCGTGAAGTTGTTGTTGCGCTCAGCTGACTGCAGGTGAAAGTACCTCCAGAGCGAACAAAAACACCAAAAACCTCTCCACCGGCACATTTGTGGAGGCCACGACTCCAACAAGTCAACACCAAACAAAAAACCCAAAAGTACAAAGTTAAATAACAAAAAGATTTAAAAGAGCAAGTAAGACGAGCGGAGCAACCGTAACAGGCAGCACGCACAGAGGCGCATGCGCACTGGAACGAATATATTATATAGTTTATACAGATTACATCCAACACAAAAGTGGGTTCTAAGCACTTTATCAGTGAGTGTTTGTAACATGTAACACTTGTAAATGGTTCGTTAATATTAGCTAGGAAGCGGTTATATGCTAACGTTAGCTGTTGTCTAATGGTAGCTAATGGGTTATCAAATGTTGTTTTATCTTAAAATATGGCTCAATGTTCCTCAATGTTTTCACTATCCATTGTCTTCTCAGTTACTGATCAGTTGAGAAGCAGTGAACTGATAATGATTTGTCAGATTCCCTACATTTATTCAATTTACAATCTGGAACACATCAATATGACAATATCCTTCCCATTACAGTATTTGTGCTTTCCACTCTGAGGGTGACGTCAGAGAAAAATAGCTGTTGTGTGAATATGGTGTATTTCTTTGTGGAGTGGCCTACATTGTTATGATAATGGTGATAATTCAGAATTACTGAATGTATTTACAGAACTGCAATAAACGTTGTGAGTAAATTGGACACAAGACTAAAGCAGATTCACCATCAATATTGAATTTTATTTTGCATATGAACAATCCTGATAACCATGCATACAGTATAACGAGCTCACAAGGTGGCAGAGATATATAGAGAGAGAGCAAGAGACATAGAGATATAGAGAGAGAGAGATAGAGAGAGAGACTAAAATATATATTCCACCTAATGTATGGCAGGGTATAATAAGACAGCAGCAACCCATGTTGCTTGCACTCAGTTAGTGTTACAGTGTCACAAATGAGGTTAATAAAACTTCTGGTTATGTTTTCAACCAAGTTTTGTAGAATGTTTTTATTGGCCCGATCAAATGTTGTCTTTAACTGGAAGCTGATATATCTTTCTATATATCTACATAACATTTCATACAAAATAAATACTTATATAATAAATGATACATTTATATCATCACTGTAAACATGAAAACAAAACAGACATCATATATTTACTGTACTACAGGTACCGCAGAGCCAAACAAAAGTGCTTGATAAAAGACAAAGATAATATGCACCCCTGTTTTTACTGTGATTGTTCAGAGGTCAGATAGCACCATATGACAGTCTGTGGACAGCTCAGAGGATAGAAGCTGTTTTATATTTATTTTTGGTATTTTTCAAACTCAGCTTTTTTTGTTCTTTTTCTTTTTTTACTCTCGTAACAGCATATCAGTTCATGTCCACTCAGTATTCCTCTGAGTTCTGGTTCAGACAGAGTCCACCTTGACCTGGTTATTGTTGGTCATGAGTGGTGACGGTTTACTCTTGAGCCTCTCCCCCGCATCGTTGGAGCTGTCCTGGAAGAAGATGCGTGCTGTGCACACAGACACTACAATGCGCTTGTACTCACGGCGGAAGTTCTGGTTCAGAACACCATACACAATGGCATTAAGGCAGCTGTTGAAATAGGCCATGAAGTAGCTGGCCACAAATAACCACTCAGGGATGAGGGGGACCACTACCTCTGGTTTGATTGCTACAGCCAGACCAATGAAGTTGAGTGGCGCCCAGCAAACAGCAAAGAGCACAAACACCACAAACATGGTGACAAAGTTTCTAACGTCGTGTGGTGTCAGCTTGGGCCGATTGTCTGGCTTGACCCGTCTCCTTACCTGTATGACGAGTATCCAAATGCGCAGGTAGCAGTAGGTGACAATCATGATGGGTAAAATAAAGTGAAAGAATACCACTGCGATAGTGTACGCTGAGCTGGCTGACTGTTCAAAGGTGCAGGAGTAAACCCGTGGGTCATACTGAAGTGAACCCACAAACAGGTTGGGCACAATGGCCACCACAGTCAGTGCCCAGATTAACATCACATAGCAGACAGAGTTTTTGTCACTGTACAGTTTATCATACTTGAGGCTGTGGCAGATATAACAGTATCGGTTGATGGCGATGCCGGTGATGTTGAAGATCGAGCCGATGACGCTGACGCCCATGAGGAAGCCGCTGATCTGGCAGTGAGCGTAACCCAGGTTCCAGCCATTGTGGAAGATGGAGGTGAGGACCAGAGGGTACGGGTAGATGGCCACCACAAGGTCTGCCACTGCCAGGCTCACCACAAAGATGTTCCCTGCAGGCATCCAAATGAACAAGACAAAGAGAGAGTGAGTGATTGTGCCAAGAGAATGCCAAATGATTCATTTGCAAACATTGTGAGATTGTCTGCGTGAAAAAGTCCTGAAAAAAAACACTATTTTGCTTGTTTTAGCATATTTGGATTTTCTCATCTTTGGAGTGGCAACTGCTTTATGATAGAATAACATAACTTTCCAATTTTAAACTATAACAGTGAAGATCCATGATTATCTAAATCAAGGTTCAAGGCTCTCAATTTACATACTGCACAGACATTTAAAAGAAAGGCAAAAGGAAGGACAGTGCTTTTAAAAATCACAAAAGCTATGGCATGCTTTAAAAAAAGGCTGGGAATAATGTATGCCATACATTACATGATTGTCAATATGCTAAAACATGCAAAAACTCCAGCACAATCCTTTAGAGACACCCATTTGTTTTTGTTACATAAGCCACAGGGAAAGGGCCTCAAGGCTAGATTTTGAGCGGAAATACATCTGAAAATGTTGTATTGTGTTGCGTGTATTGCGCTTGTGTGGTCGTTTCCTCTGGTGATTTGGCATGTGTAAACCTCAACTTGCATTAAATTGTCAGCTTTTGATGTTGGTGAATAATGAAAGGGAGGTCCCTATCACAAAATAATACATGTTCTAATTGCCAGGAAGGACTCCACATTGTGCATCCTGGGCAAACATGATCTGCAAGCCGGGAGGTAATCAAGGGCACACAAGTGTATTCTTTGTTCTCAAAATGATAAGAAAATTAGACATGGCTTGTTGAGAACACAATGTTGCACGCAAAGACGCAACGGACAGCGGCTGTGATCCTCAGCCTCTTTTAAGTGAAATACATGATGTGCACTTGAAAGAGACAAAAGAGCAAATACCTTATTCGCTTGTGTGTGTAGGCACACACTGCTTTGTGTCTCCAATGTTCCTTCATTATGCAAACCTCTGTATTTTGGCATTATTAACTGTTGAGTGACCTGTCATGATGACGGAGGATCCTAACATACAGCATTTCACAGCTGTCACTTACCTATTAGTGGATTACGTTGTATATAAGCACCATGCCTAATGAGAAGTCCAGAACCAGTTTTGCCTTTGTGACAACACCTTGTCACAGATGATAAGATGCATTTACTGCATGTCAGATGGGATCCACAATCACTGCAGTGCACGAGGCAATTTCATTTCTGCGCTGACGTTTGGCCTGTCAGTATCAGACACACTCCCCCAACCTGCAGGCAGACCTGTCAGTCTCACCTGAGCATCAGAAGCACACTACTGATCAGCCCAGTGGCTTGTTATCTCCAGTACATACCAACCAATCTAGTGCCAGGGATCACATGTGGCTATTAATTAAGTTTTTTCCTTTTATATCTGTCATTCAGCTGTCCTCTATAGGGAATTATATGCACCTGCTGTTGTCAAGATCTCATGTCTGCTAGAAAGCGTTGCTGTATGTATGTGTGTGAGTTTGTGTGTGTGTGTTCTTGTATGTCTGACTTTGTGAGGACCTTAAGAGTGAGGACCCTTTTTGGAAGGCTAAATGGTCCATTATGTTCAGCAGCTAGTTGCTAACTTTGTCTGTCTGCCATTTAGTGCTGGGCAGGTAGTGTACAGATTTATTTATTTTTGCTGAAAACAGCTGCCTGCTGTGACTGGAAACAAGGTTGCTGAACAAAAAGTGTCTGTTTCTATTAATTATATCACGGGGAAACTAGTCCCCAAAGATCTGATCCCCACAAGATAAACCATAAAATATTATGATTAATCCTTGGTTATTGGTAAAGCTTAAGGTTGGGGATGTAGCAATTACAAATACGTTTAAACTAGGCATCCAATGAATTAATGTAAGTCAGTGCCGGGTCCTCCTAAGTGACAAAAACAAGTTAATACGGTGTGTGCAGAGATGAGGGCTGGCTGCGGTTAGTTAGTCTCCGTGCATACTGCCAAATCAGTACATGTTTCCATGTTCAAAGGGGGTTTTAAGACAACGTGCAAACAGTCATCTTTAAGGGGCTCCTTTCTCATACATGGCTATTCTTTACTCTAACAATCCTGTTACAGGATTTTAAACTCAAGTCGCTCAGTATTAACAGCATTGACCTTGACAAGGTCATATCGTGAAAGGCCCATGGGCACCTGGCTCTTTTGGCTGTTGAACTATTTCACTCACTGTCTCTGTCACCGTGACTAGTCCTGGGATTGATGCATCACCCTGAGTTTTCATTTGGCTTGAGGAGATATGGCCTGGTGCTGTGTCCCTTTTCCATTTCTGCAATCCCACACTTTCAACCAATTTCTGTAAGGATTTAGGTACAAGCGAAGCCTATCGAAGTATTTTTCGCGAGGGTAGCTCACAATGAATTTTGACACACACCGGCAAGCTGAAAAGATATACAGTGCATTTAGACAGTGTTCAGCAAGCTCAACTTTATTTCACATGTTATGGTGTTGCAGTATAATCTCAAAATGTAATATGGTGATTTTTGGTGACTATCACAAAACATGTTTTTAGAATAGTTTAATAGTATGTTAGACATACTGACAAACATCACATCCAAATTAGTTTTAACCACCCAAGTGAATACTTAAAAAAAATATTTTTAAAGTAATGGCACCTGTAATGAGTCTTTATCAGTCTGCAGAATCTGAATTAGGATTTTGTTCCATTTTTCGTAGCACAGTTACTCTGATTCAGTCAAACGGAAAGTGAAGCATATTTGAGCAGCTACACTGAGGTCTTCCCACAGATTTTCCAAAAGGATTTAAGGCCTGGCTTTTTACTGGGTCATGCGAGGACTGCCACTTTCTTGTCCTGAAGCCACTGCACTGATATGGAAGGGCTGTGATTTGATATGGAGCAATGCAGTCAGGGGAGACTATTTCATTCTTAAATCTTTCGCTTCAACTTGTCCATTGACTACTTTCATCTAATCAATTAAGCGTTGCCTCTTGGCTCTTCTCCATTCACAAATATTGCCTCCTTCTTAAATCATATCAGTTAAAATTCAAGAGGCTTCTTTGGTTACACATCATATAATCAAATAATCGTAATACTTTCCACTCATTATATCCACACAGAAGCCATTCACTAATCAGTGTGTATTTTATTTACGCCAGCCAGCTGCTCCTGCAGTTCCATTTCACAATGCTGACCTCCCGCACAGATAACAAAACATTAATAATGGTCAAGCCACAGGGCTGACCAATTATACAGTTATTCCCCATAATTGGGCATTACCCCCAAATTAAGTCTAAGCCAAGAACTGATCTACATTTCATCAGTGAGACTCATAAGATTCATAAGTCTCTCCTGACTGAATTGGCTGCATATTCCTCTCATGGGAACAAAAACTGTCAATATAACATTTGAAGCTTCACATTTGGATGCATTTATTCTTCCTCCAACCTCACGCTCTCCGTCCCTCTGCGCTAAACAGAGCACATATAACAGTATCGGTTGATACCACCTTCAATGTTTACAGCAGGGATCCTGTTTGACTGGTGGTGAGCTGTTTCCTCCAGATTGCTTTGAATTCCAGCTGAAGAGATACATTTTTCATTGTATCAGACCAATATTTTGCTCTCGGAGTCATGCTGTTTTTCCAGCAGTGATGTCTTTCAGTACTCTGACATGTCACCCAGCAAGTGCTGCTCTGACCGTTATTCAAAATGTGCTATCTCAGCAAACTCTGTAATTCTGTCAGTCGTCCTTGAATTCTTTGTCACCCCTCTGACCGAGGCCCTTATTGCCCAGTTGATGGTTTAGTAAAACTGCCTGCTGTGAAATATAGAATATATTTGCCTTGTGATATTAGATGGTTTCACACATCAATGCTAAATAATTTTTGAATTACATTCTATTTTCCTGAAATCTCAACACATAACTTGTTTCGTACTCTGTCTCTGAATTCTCTCATTTTCTAAACATTTTTACACATTACATTTTCCTTCATAAAATAATCTGTATTACAAACCCAGATAAAATAAAATAAAATCTCAAAATCAACAAACTGTCTCTACATACTGTATATTTTGTTATATAGATGTTAAGGATCTGCTTTCCCTCCAATATTGTTTACAAATGTGTATTTCCCCAAACATCTATTAAAACCTCTGCAAATCACTTTGAAATGTGTACATTACCCGAACCATCCTTCTAACCAAACATTTCTTCCTAAATTGGTGTATTTCTGGCAAAATATGAGACATCTACCCACTGGAGGTCCATGCAGACAACTGTCTACCAAATGTTGTAGGCAATTATACCGATGAACAATAAATACGATTCCTCTTTCTTTAAATGGACGAAACAAGATCTGATGTTTGAACAGTAGAGAGAATGTGGGTGTTTCAGATCTTGAGTTGTTGGTATACAGTCTAAAATGTGTGCCTTCACCAAAAGTGCATGTGCTGAAGGTTAGTGGCAGTTGAAGCAAGTCTGAATACGTCAGCCTAGACATGCTGTGGCCTTATGTCCCCACTGCACTAATTATCTACAGTAGGCATTTCAGTACCCACAATCGAAAGTCAAGTCTAACTGCATACCTTGTCAGGGGAGGTTACTGAGGTCCAAGTCCACCGCCCCTGGCAGAACATAGTGCAGAATGTTCATTTTATTGTATGTTAATGTGTGAAAAACTACCCCAGGTATATGAATACATTTCAAAATGTCACGTAAATATGTAAATTCTGATAATGACACTACATGTCCAGTAAAATGCATATCTCATATTATGAATTTCAATCATAAACATCTGGCTCTATTTTCAAGGCAGTGCCCAGACTATTAAAGCTGTGCTATAAGACATGAGGGTATTTTCCTGACCTTGAAATGTACTTTGCCACGCTCAGTGCTGTGCACCAGACGCCAAGATGGAAAAAGCAGCATAAAGGGATGGCACAAGGCAAGGTGGTGATATTTTGCAGAAAAGTGGGTCTTTTATACTGTGTCAGAAATAGTTTGAAACCCTCACAACCTCAGTCAGCTATTGAATTGGTGATTCTGTCAGTAAGCAGACTAAATACTCAGCAACTACAAAACAGTGGTGACAAATGTAACTCAACACTTTAAAGTACTCAGTCTCAAACCAGAAGACATTTAGTTCCAGATGAAAACTACTGTTTCATTGCAGGTTACTGCCACAACTGCTTTAGACATGAATGCCTTCCCCTAAAGTTGATCACATCTCTACCACCGTCTAATTTGGAAAGTGCTACAGCAAAGTGCAGTGCCCTTGAAGATTTATTATTAAATCAACTACAAACACCAGGCTGCTGCAAAAATAACTTCAAAAACTTTTGTGTTTTACTGCACATCAAAATGTATAACCTGTTATTTTCCTGGAACGCACCAAACAGGTCCTACAGTGGAAAACAATCTTCAGACAATTAAAAACTCACTCCTTTCTTATTCTGGTTCCCATCTGCTCTCCCTTCCTCTTTTATTAAACACATTTTTAATGTAGCCTACAACAGACTCAGCAATTGAACATGAGTTTTTATGTGGATCAGTGTTGCAAAAGGAAAATCTTTAATAGTACGCCCCCAAAAACCTTGACATAAAGATGAACAAAGCAAATCTAAGAACATCTTTTTTTTTTTTACAAAAACTAAAACACAATCAACCTTTAAATCTAAAATTATAATCATTTTAAAAAATGACCAATCTCCACATACGTAAATACAACTTTAACAGGTAATTTGAGAAGCTTATTTGTGATGGCACATATTTGCATCTTGCCACCCTGAACCTTAGTGAACAAAATAATTTCCATGTAATGTCCATAATAATAATAATAATAATGTCAATTTTGGTGAGACATTTTCATCATGCATCACTGTGACTGACACAGCAGTTTAAATAGTTTGACACTGAGAATGTCTCTCACTAAGAGGATCATAATGGATCACATCACACATTCGACTAACATTCCACTTTGTTGGAAAGAAAGAAAAACACCTTTTTGAATAAAAAATATCAGACTCACTTGGATACGCAGTCACTGTTTTAGCCACCATGACCTAGAACTTTGTGTTGATCTTTGGCGTTGCCCCATTAAAACAGAACCCTCGATGATTTACCTTTCTGAACCTTTTCTTTACTTCTAAGAAATCATTTTTCTCATGAATTTGCTTTCATCATTACTGAGCTGTTGACTGCTCATGCATGATTCAGCGATCAGTAACTGTGCCAACAAATTTGAAAGTCTTGAATAAAGATGAGTTGTTGATGAATGAGAGGATATAATGTGTTTTTGAGTGTGTGTGTGTGTGTGTGTGTGTGTGTGTGTGTGTGTGTGTGTGTCTGTTTGTTTGGGGCATTTAGCGAGGTCTTGTGGAATTCACTCAAAATATCTCCCAGCATCTACTATGAGAGGGAAGAAAAACAAATCGGATTATCACGGCACGCTGTCCGGCAGAACCAGGGTGGCAGCTCCAGGGTGTGCACGCAAAAATGTGACAAAGTGCACACAAAACAACAACTGTGATGTTGGAACTTTACTTGAACTGCTTTAATAATAATCCAAAGAGAAAGAGAACAGAGAGAGGAAGAGGTAGAGAAAGGGAGAGAAGAATATAGCAGAGAGAGATAGATGGAGGCAGCCCTATAAAGAAGCTGAGGGATTATGTCCCTGGGTCACTATTAGACATAGTGTTTATGAATGAAGCCAGTGACAGGCAGGTTTAACCTCACTTCTCTTACTGAAGCTATTTCAAGAGTCTATTGAAACACAATCAAACACAACAAACATACATACATTAATAGCAAAACATCAATGCTGGAGGACAGAAATCCATCAATAGCTTTTTCCATTGCTGTATAGAGAATTTTTGTTTCAGCTGCTGAGAGAACAGTGAAAAAGGAAACACTTTTCACATGGATTTAGGTAGAAGTGGTTTATTCCTACTCTGGTGTGACAAAGGAAAGAAGGGATTTACAGACTGACCTCAAGTGCCCTCTCTGTTAGGGAAGTACCAACCACAAACAGCAGAGTGGAAAGCAGCATTATGCACTGCCAACCTGATTCTAGCTCGCATCAAGTACCACTGCTGTTTTCACAAAGCAGCCTGGCGCAAAGAGCCCGGAGATTATCTAAACGTCAGTATCAACTTTTAATCATAACAGTGAACACACACACACACACACACACATGCAAACAGTGACAGTTGCTTATGAAAATGCTTATGACCATGACAGAACAATGTATTTTTTTGTGGGCTGCATTTTAATCCACTGTTATTTCCTGACTCATGACATCCAAGAATGTTTATCACCATGTGCTCCCGTGTAATTATCTTATCAGACAGAGAAGGTTTCCCCACTGGGGTAGAAGATTCTTTCCAGATACTCTCAGGTTAGCACACAATGTTCTTTGTCTGGCGGAGCCTTTTCCTTTCACCAGTGAGAAAGGAATTTTGCTAACAGCTACACATTTCAGATCTCAAGTTAAGTAAGTGGGCGTTAGCGCTGGGATGGAACTTGAGTGAGAGTTTAACAACATCTCAGACCCGGGGAGGTTTACCACCTAACCAGTCAGCCTCGTCAAACCTGAAAACCCTTAACAAACAGTCTCAAACTCAAATTGCCGGGCCTCTTTCTTACAGCCACCACTGCAATTTTGAAGATCATGTGTTGTGAAAATACCTGTCCGCCACACTTACTTTCTATGGTCATGGAGCAGAAATGACAAAACACCACGGGTGGTGTCACACTGGATGTCAGCCAGGCCCCCACAGCTGGTGGCCTGACACAGCCTGACAGGTCCATTCACGTCTTCCAGATAAAGCCCCCTAGACAAGTTGTCCAATGTCATGTTGTCAATCTGATTACACAGTCTTCATGTGTCATGAACTAGTGGTAAAACAGAATACAAATAATTAACCTGTTTGTCAGACCAGGAAATGAACTATATTTGCAACTCTGTTATCAGAGTATCACAGTATTGTCAACTTTAGATAGATGTAGAGGCATTTATCACTGATCTTGAACATCAGGTGAATGAGTGGGGGATACTGTACTTTTAGGTCCCTTGAGGATCACAGGGTTGGGTGAACCATGTGGCCACAGCTCTTGTAGCTGCTGGTGCTGCTAAGATTTACAGTACTCCAGCTGCTCCCCAGTGGGGCACGACGCTCTGTGTGGTTCAGCTGCAGCATCTGCTATAGAGAAAAACTAAATACCATTTGTGGGAGTTCTATGCAATGTAGCATATTCTATCTTCTTTTTACCGTCCAAGATTACAAAGAGAGGACAAAAAGTAGGACAATGCCTGCAGGTGAGGCTGATTGCTGACTTTAAAAAATGCAGCTGCCTTACAGTGGCGCTGGCTTGTCACTCAAGTGAGGCAGCAGAAGAGCAGTGAATAATCAGAACATGCATTTTACAATGCAATTTAGGATTATGCTAAATGGGTTGTGTTACAAGTTACATGATAGGTCTAATTTGTTCCAACTTAAATTTTTGAACAGCAGTACTAGTGCTAGCTGACACTGTATTCTTACCATGCTGCTGTAAATCCTTCATAATTTTAGACAGACTTTCTATCCATTTTCACGACAGCTTTTGTGTGTTGTGAAGCTTAGCTTAGCTTTGAAACAACGTTTTCTTTCACAAATCCCCCAAGACCACAATTTCACAAAACCAAATTCTAAAAGCAAAACTGACCTTTATGCGTACAAACACACAAACATGCACACAACATTACAACCACCAAAATAAATGCTACAGCAGTTCTGTATGAATTAATTTGTTTCCGCTGTAAAAAGCCCTTCAAGGATGACAAAGAATAAAATGGAAGTGCAAAATGTTTGAACACAATACAGACAAAATATCTGTTGAAAACTGATTTTTCAGGCTGTTATTACCCCACCTGTCCTACTCACAAAAAGGTACCCTTTAATCCCCCTCCATCCTGCCTCAGTGTTCAACAAGTGATCCCAGTCTGAGTAGTAGCTGTCTGAAAGGCAGACCAATGCAGAGCATGGCAGGGGGCTGATGGGATGACCCAGATAGGGCGAGACAGACTTAAAGTTCAACCAGGACACATGGGATAGGTTTGAGTACAGCGTTATGGTGCTTCTCTCTCTCTCTCTCTCTCTCTCTCTCTCTCTCTCTCTGTGTCTCTCAAATACACACAAACCACTGATTGTGCTCCACATCTACTTAAAAAATCCCCATCGTTCCTCGCTCTGCCACAGTTGAATCTACACTTCATACAGCAACACACCTAAAATTTGCAGCACTGATTATTTGCCTGTTTGCTATCATAATTGTTTTCCTAATGTATGCTTCAACAGATTGAATCTTCAACTCAACCAGGAACAGCAACAAAACCGCAAACCACATCCATGTTTTCATTTCCAGATACTAATTCATTTTCTGAAGACAAAGTGAAAATTGGTGAGAAAGACAAACAAAAGTCATGTCAGTTATGTAAGAGAACACACACTGGCCTCTGCAGACAGAAGGCTACTGTATACATGAACAGAGGTACTGTCTGCAGATGGTCACATGGAGGGTGTTGAAACATCCGATTCTGCTCCTAGTTGTGCTGAAACTCCAGCAGTTTAGTGGATGATAACAAAGAGCCTCAAGGCTTTAGAGCCACATTCGATCACTGAAATGATAAACTCAAGTCTGACAAGCTTTATGGTACAGTATATCTTATCTGGTGTTTGTGGCCATTTTGACACAAGTCAAGAGCACAAGTGCTGTTTAAATGGTGGCTACTTTATGAAACAGAACAGCAATAAAATATGTAATTACAATGTTTTGTTTCATTGAAAGCTATCAGGAAACATATTTTGATCACTTGTTCCACGACAAAAACGAAACAATACCTTAATAGCTTGTGACTAAAAGCTGTGACATAACAGGACAAACGTTCAGTCAGTCATAAACAGGTATGGAGAGCCAGCTCTAGCATATTAATGATTCGGCAAAATTCCTATGCGCATCTTCACAAAGCTCTGACTGCTGGTCAGGCACTAGTTCACACAGTTTATTCAAAAGACGTACTTGCATCATCAACTCCTGTCTCATAACTGGAAGATAATTGAAACTGTATGCTGCAACACAGCTAATAAGTAAGGTTAGTTAGTTTCCTCTATTTTGGACGCTCCGGCTTCCCGTTACCTCAAAGGTCAGAGTTAGTAAGATGGTTGGTGTGGGATATTTTATTCGTCAAGTTTGGTATAATGTTGACTCAGTACTGAATCATTAAAGGACAGGTCAGAGAGGTCAAGTGTGTTATGATCAATATAAAAATATCATGCATAAGTCAATCATATTGATGCATAAGTCAAACATATTGATGCATAAGTCATGCCGGTAATGGTTAGGTTGTCAAGTATTGGTATAGATCAGGGGTCTCAAACTCAACTTATCTGGGGGCCACTGGAGTTAGAGTCTGGGTGAGGCTGGGCCGCATCAAGTATTGTACAAAAAAAGGTTCTCCTCCCTGTCATCGATGGCGCTCCGTCGGTTGTTATTCCAGCAAAATT
>JAVQJD010023121.1:0-11564 GCA_036023655.1 Nannoperca australis
AGGACCTGCGGGTGAAGCAGCCTGTATGAAGCAGCCTGTCACTGAAGGACCTGCGGGTGAAGCAGCCTGTCACTGAAGGAGCTGCGGGTGAAGCAGCCTGTATGAAGCAGCCTGTTGCTGAAGGAGCTGCGGGTGAAGCAGCCTGTCACTGAAGGAGCTGCAGGTGAAGCAGCCTGTCACTGAAGGACCTGCCCAGTGATGTTAGACAGTCCTGCGTGGGGTGGGACGTGTTCTCCATCAGAGATGATAGCATCATTCTCCTCGCTCTTCTTAACCAGTGTTAAAATGCTGCTTTCTGCAGAATGTGAAGAAGGTTCAAGTAAAGGGAAACACAACGGTTGAATATGAGATGTCGATGTATAACCACCTGCATGTGTGTCTGTAGCGATGGTCCAGCCCCAACCTGATGGCCCGATGCAGTGGGATATGTCGGGGGAGGAGAGTGGAGGGGCCCTCAGGGTCCCACCCGAGCTGGCTGCCAATGAAGTGGTGACCAGGTTGCTGGGTGACAACCAGCAGCTCAGAGGTAGGATGTACCCCCATCATTTAAAGAAATAAAGCAATGTTTACTCCATTCAAAGTTTGGTATATGTCTGCACTTGATGCTGGTGCTGTGATGGATTTTGTTTTACAGAAAGCTGGTACAACATGTGATAGAACAATAATTGTTCATTTCAAAATTTAAGGGTGTTTTTAGTCACGTTGACTCTACAAAAGTATTCATTGTTCATTTGTTTGAGGTGCAACAGTCCGATAAGTCCAGGAAATAACATTCTGTGACAGTAAAGCAGCCTTTAAATGGTAAATGGACTGCATTTGTGAAGCGCTTTACCAATTTACACACCGGTGGCAGCAAGCTACCATGCAAGGCCGACCATCAGGGGTTCAGGGTCTTGCTCAAAAACACTTCCCCCATGTTTTTAATTCTACCCGTTGTTGGAATTGTTCCTCTGTGTCACTGCATGACCTACCTGTCCTTTTACCTTCATCCTTCTGTCCTCCAGAGGCCCTGCAGCGGAGCAACCTAGCCCTGCGTCAGCGCTGTGAGGAGATGGAGGGATGGCAGCGGAGGACAAGAAAGGAGCGAGATTTCCTCAGCTGTCGTTTCCAGGAGGCCCGGGCCCTGGTAGAGAGGCTGGCCCAGGAGAACCACTCCTTGCAGGGCTTGGCGAACGGACCAGCCTCCTCCCCCAACCCCTGCTGCAGCTCCAGCCAGACTGAAGACCTGCACGGGCACCCAGCGAGTAATGGACCGCTGGACGGACCACAGGTTAGCTACACATCTGCTACTCCATTAAAACCAAACGTATCAGGAAGCATAACTGGTATTTAGATGCTCTTAATGAGCCAACGTGTATTCAGCAAAGTGTGTGAAAACAAGAAGCTGCTGCTGCAGAACAGATGAAATGTGTCTCATTGGATCCACTTCCTTCTGTTGTTGTGTTTCAGACTCTAGATCAGCGGGAGAGGAATAGGGTTGAAGAGACGGATCAGCACACACAGTCCTTGCCATCTTGCAGCCTGGTAAGACGGCTGCCGCTGTGGGTCCCGAGTGTTTGTATTTGTTTGTTTCTGTTTAGTTTCTAACTGGTCTAACTGTCTGTTTGTCTAGGGTGATGCGAGTGTGCAAAGCTCCTTGGGCAGCACCCTCCCCTCTCCCCCCATCTCACTTTCAGAAGTGAGGGGGGAGATGGCGGGCAGGGAAAATGGCCAGGTGAGCCTGCTCACTCCATCCCGCATTTAGATCCCCGACACCTGCTCTGTCTGTGGCCACCCCACCTCTTAGTTCATGCTTCACCCCCCCGCCTTATCCTTCACTGCATTCAGGCAGGAGATGAATAATATGGGCTGGCCAATGAAGGCGGAACTCTAAATATAAAACCTGGCACTAATCACCATCAGCAATAAAAACAAATGAAACGATAAAGATGGTTGCAGCTACGTAACAACTGTTTCTTTGTTTTAAATTTCGAGGTCGTCCATGTTTTTTTTACTTCCGAGCAGGAACACTGGGTTAAACTTTCTCTGCATCTTACTTTGAGTTGGAGCACAGCATGATTACTACTGATGTATCCCTTTTTAAAACCCCTGTGGGTCCTTTAAACCTCAGCTCGTGTATTTCCTCCTTTTTGCTTGCTGTCGGCCTCCGAGGGAACACGGCCGACCTCCGTCCACTCCCACCCCGGCGTCGCTTCTCCCTGCGTCCACCCGTCCCGGGTTCTGTCACTCTCGTGTCTTTTCTCCGCAGCCCTTGGATGGTGCCAACGAGTTCCTCCAGTTGCTGAAGAGCCACAAAGAAAAACTTGAGGAAGGGATGAAAGAGATGAGGAAAAAGAACGAAGAGCTGGAGAAGGAGAGGGAGGAGGGCGACAAGGAGAGAGAGCAAATGCGGCGCTGCATTGACCAGCTGCGAGCCAAACTGGCCCAGGCACAGGTAACATAGTGTTTACTATTGTTCCCCTCCGTCACTTCCTGTGTATCACTTCCTGTGTGTCACCTCCTGTGCACGTGTGCATACAGTACATGTACAGTGGACAGAAGACTCAGTCGTCTGATCTGCGATCTGAATGTTTCTTTACAGACGAGCACTGTTGCTGAGGAGGCCTCAGTCGCGCAGCGCTCTGAGGCGCAGCACTCCTCTGACTGGTATGAAGCAGTTTCCCTCCTAATACAAAATACTTGCATTGTTTGAAACTAACGGCACCAAACTGACCCTCTGTGTTTTTAACTAGTTGTCATTAGCCGCTGTTTAGTTAATCTTAACTATACTGGATATCTGCAGACACTAGCATGCTTTTTTTATTTCTGCCTTTCTTCTGCTTTAATAAAAGCCTCACTTCTGAGATGTCTCCTTCCTCCTCCCTCTCTTTCTGTTCCCTTTTCCAGCTCTAGCCTGGCTAAACTCACAGAGCAGCTTCAGGCCACACAGGGCAGGTGAGCCCACAGCTCTGTGTGCTCAGCTTTCTCTCTCACTGTGTGCATGGCTTCTTTTTACAGTCTCTCTTCACCTCAGTGCATCTGTTTCTCGTGTTGCCTGCCTGTCTCTTATATTTGAACTCAGTTTGTTTCCTGTGGGTTTTTTTAGGTGTTGTTTTCTTGTAAATAAGTTGATTTATATATATTTTTAGATTATTTTTTTAATGTATTATTGTAACTATGTTCTAACTTGCCGCTGGCCTGTCTTTACATAAAAGGATTAAGAGTAATCTCATGTTAGTTCTGGAAAACCCAAATGGATAAGAAATAATTTACATGTATTGTACACACAAATTATTTAAGGAAAGTTTTTCTTTGCTGTTTAGTGACAAATTGTAATTCTGGTCAAAATATTTGATAGAACTGCAGAGAAAGGCCTGTATTTATGGTCTATATTGTATTAAACACTGTTATTGTGCCAAGCATGATCACAAAAGTTCTTTATTTGTCGAAGGCACAACAACGGGCCTTTTTCATGGAAGTAGGAAAATCAAAGGTGTAACTAATAGATGGCTGACGATGGCTGAATTCCATTTAGCTGCTTCAGTGTTGTGCATGCTGGCTCACTGTCACGCTGTCATGGCTTACACTTGAATAAAACTGAGCCATGGTAAATGTTTTTAGTTACACCTGTGCTGTTCCCTCTATGACAAGTCCAAATATCGGCTGTGATAAAGGCTGTTTCAGGCTCCCTTCAACAATCTCTTTTTTTATAAAGATTAAGTTTTTACATGAACAGAATAAGAAGCGGTTAAAATGAGTTCCAACATTATATTTACTGTAGCAACACCTGATTTGAACATGTCGTACTTTTGTGAAGCCGCAGGTTGGTTATGAATCTGCTGTGTCTGCAGGTATCGTGAGCTGGAGGAGAAGCTTGATTACCTGCAGAAGAGTTCAGCTCAGCGAGACAGAACTGAAGCGCTGCTCAAACAGAAGGACAAGGACTGTGCCCAGGTATGAACTACGAAGTGTCATCACTTTTACCCCCAAGAACCATAATCTTCACTGTCACTGTGACACCTTAACGCTTTCTGTATTTTTGCAGCTGGCCAAAGACTGCGAGTCTCTGAAAGCTCAAGCGACGTCTCTGTTAGGAGAACTGAATGAGAGGCAGAGCTGCCTGGAGAAAAGCGAGCATGAACGCAAAATGACGGACGAAAAGTAGGTTGTCTCGCCACGTCAGCATTCATATAGTTTATATATATATATATATACTGTATTCAGAGGCTTCTCTGTGTTCACCCGTCTGTGTGCATGTGTTTCTCTACCCTACTTGTGTTGCAGGCTGTGCAGTAAGATGAAGGCCCTGCAGCTGGCGGAGCGGGAGCTGGAGCAGCAGAGGAAGCAGCATCATGTGGCCATGGACAAGCTGCTGCTGCAGGTCCAGAGCCTGGAGCAGGCCCTGAAGGCAGAGAGACATGTGGTCACAGAGGAGAAGTGGGTTCAACACTGTCCCAACTGGTTGTTACACTTCTGCACTGTTGTGATATGATTTATTCCAGAGAGGGATACATTTATCCTCATGCATTTTACACAAATGAAGGTTTTTCTCTAAATTAGAGAAATGAGTGATTTCCCTGTCACACTGTATTAAACATTCAGTGAACAGGAAAAAAAGAAACTCCTGCTCAAGATTTGAACGTTTTCACAAAGAAAACACATTGAAGTTTTAAAATGTAATTTGATTATGTCATCATTGCACACAAGCTTCAGAAATCTTTAGTCAGGACTTCGGGGTCTCTGTAATAATGAATACAGTTATAATGCTTGTCTTTCATTATAGAATTATTACTTTACTGCACGGTAAAATTCTGTTCCCCTTTTCCCCTCAGGAAGAAACTGTCCCAGCTGCAGCATGCCTACACGTGTCTCTTCAGAGACTATGATTCTAAGCTGAAGACTGAGGTAAAAGCACATTTAAATGTTCACACGTTAGTTTTGCTGTTTGCCTTCTGGATTTCTGACTTAACGTTCACCGGCCTGTTTGCCTTGCAGGGAGGAGACCTGTGCAGCCGATTAGAGGAGGCGGAGAGGGCGCTGGCCCTGAAGCAGGACCTGATTGATAAGCTGAAGGAGGAGGTGGAGCAACAGAAAGGCTCACTGGAGACCGTCCCTGTCCTCACTGCGCAGGTACATTTCTGCACACCAGTCAATCCAATTGTTTCATTTAGTTCAGTTCAAAGATTTATAGTCACTGACTTAGTAATAGTTTGTGTTTTTAAAGCTACGCACTGCGTCATTGTTCACCTCAGTACACACTAGAGCTGCAATTGCCAACTACATTGATTTGGGATTTTAAAGCAGAAGTGTCAAACGTTTGCTGGTTCCAGCTTCTTAAAGGAGAAGCCTCGCTGCTTTTCTTGTCACTTGTGACAGAAAGTGAAGAGTCTTGTTTTGGATTGTTGGTCGGACAAAAGAAGCCATTTGAAGTCCTCACTTTGGGCTCTCTGGGAACTTGTGATGAGCTTTTTTCACAAACATTTTATAGACTTAAGCGATTTAATCATGAAAGTAATCTGCAGATTAATCTGTAATGAAAATGACACCACTGTTGGTAACTCTGTGAAGTTAAGACACGACTTCTGATTACACCAATCGAACTGCATCGTGTTCCAGCTCCTTTCTTCTCCTCTTTAATCTTCAGCAGCAACATTTGTAATTTAGTTTTGACTTGTTTTCTCCACTATTTTAACAGAAGCATCGAGGCTGCACTTGAAAGTGACCTTTTTGTTGCTTCTGACTTTATCTTCTCGCTGCTGTTTATTTAGCCCGTTCTCTGAGTCACTTGTCCGTGGTGCACAAATCAGCTTGTTAATGTATGACAGGTACATAGACATAAAACCAAAATGACTGTGAATCCCCCCCACCCCCCCCCTTGCTCAGGCTGAGATCTACAAGGCAGATTTCCTAGCGGAGCGGGAAGCGAGGGAGAAGCTGAACCAGAAGAAGGAGGAGCTGCAGGATCAGCTGACTCAGGCCCTGGCTGATATTGACAGGCTCAAACAGGAAGCCACAGCACGGTAAACACCAGATCACACACAGTGGATAGTTCAGTGGCTGTTCTGACATGTTTTCATACGTCCAGGTTACACAGTCCTTGTGTGCTGTGTGTCGTTTCTCCCGCTGCCCATTAATACATATCGATGTTTCTAGACATTTATTAAGGCGGAATTAAACATGATCGCTGTCTTGTGTTCACCTCTACCTCAGTGCACGTATAGAGCAAATGAAGCTGAGACACCTGGAAGACTTTTCTGTACGGGCCGCACACATTCCACCTCCACAAGGTACATTACAACACACACACACAGATGCACACATTCAAAAATAACATGCACAGATGTGAATATGATTTTTTTTGTAGGCCATACATGAATTAAGATGTTATTTATGTGAAAGCAGACTTTAATTTTAATAACATTTTAACAAAAGGTCACATGATATGGATTCTGCTATCTTGTAGGTCTATATATGCTCTCAAGTTCTACTTAGTGCAGCTTTACCAATGAAGCCCATGCGTCTGCAAGGACATGGCTTTTGAGTAGTGGGCTACTGTAGTGGTTACTGTGCACTGACTCTTTCTGGCCCTTTAAAACAAAAGCTAATGGGACTTGTATCAGTAGAAGTTGATCTAATGTTTTCTTTCTCCTTCATCTCAGGTGTGTTCCCCGGTGCAGGTTTCAACACAGTGCCCCCCGCCCCCTCGTTCCGTAATCAGGGTTTGGTACCAGTCGGTGATCAAGGGGCAGCCGGATCTGAGGAGGTGCCAGATTTATGTTGTCCCAAGTGCAAGTACCAGGCTCCAGATATGGACACGCTGCAGATACATGTCATGGACTGTATAAAGTAACATGAGCATAGTTCACAACATCGTCACACCAACACGCACACATACAGATCTATTGTATATACAATGTACCAATATAAAAACACCTTTGGTAGTTACCCTATTGTCTCTACTCAAACATGAATTCACACTGTGGATCTTTTAAAAATCAAATATGTTGGAATCAAGACAAGTGGCAATCAGATGAGTATGAACAAGTGAAGGGAAAGCATGGTATTTTTCTGCAACTGCTCCATGGATTCAAATTCTGCTGTAGCTTTTCCATCCTTTTCTCCTCATTCTTTTATCCCCCCCACCTTCCCTCCCCCTGCCTTGCCTCTGAGATGGCACACTGATGCACATCTGTAGTTGTACATGATCCCAGATCTCTTGCCTCTCATCCCTCTTCACTCCGGTGGCAACTGAGGAGGCAACTACGTACTGTGGAGCAAGCGTGTATACTTTGAAAGCATCATCCGTGTTATACATCAGTAATCACTGGATCTAAGGTGAAAAAAAGTGACAATTCAGATGGGTACTTTTCCCCTAAAAGGAGAAAACACATGACCATGTGAATAATCTAGTGAGTTTAAAAAATATATATAGAATATTCAAATATGTTGCTGTCTCCATCACCTCAAAACATGTATAAATGAATTAGAGATGGATTTACTCTTATTAGAAAAACAGCAGCATTCTCTGTTCTGTGCCTGTGTACCCCCTTTGAATGCACCACTGCTTTCTCTCTGATGCTAGACCTGACCCTGAACCCAACAGTCCTTATTGTGCCCTATATTATTATACTACTGTCTGAAATTATAGATCATTTGATGCGAAGAATATTGTTTCAAACTGTTGAAGATTTACCAAATAAATCATTTATTCATTAAACGGTGTGTGAGGTTTGTCTTGGGTGGTACAACTGCGACCAAACCATTTACTACGATTCGGGGAAACTCCTAATGGTTATTTCATTTTCTTTCAAACGTCGTTACAAATGCAATATTTAATGCAGGAGCAGTTTAATTATTGCACTGGGCTTTATGTTTCACAGTAATAATACCAGAACATATAAATGGATCGATTTAAAATATATATATAAAGAGCAACGATACACCTGACAGCGAGAGCAGGTGGTACCGCTTTACAACCGTCCTGTGCTGCGTCAAGTTAAACAGAGACAGACAGGAACCGGAAATGATACCATGTGGAAAAAACAAAGTAAAACCCACCTTCAAAATAAGACGCTGAAACCATATATTTGACATGTACCTTCGATAAGTGTTTTAAATTACCCTTTTCTAACACTGCTGTAATTCGTTGTCCAAGTAATTTAGTATTGGTGTGTGGTTTACGATCTGTGAATATTACATGTGGACATGTAGACAATGGATTTACGGTTGATTGTCCGACCGGAAGTCGCATTGGTTTTATTTTGGTCAACTTTACGCTAATCTCTTGTTTCAAGCGACGTTCGCCGGACACGCTCCATTCATCCTTGCGTCTTTTACCGGTGTGCGCGACCGGGGTTGTGTGTTTTGAAGTGGTCTTCAAGCAGGCATGTCAGGCTCAACGTCCCCGCCTCCCCCAGCAGAGGCTGTGGGAACCGAGGGGTGTTTTCCCCCCGGATACAAGCCTTTCAAACCCGAGGAGCATGGCCTGGAGCGCGGGTTCCGTCTCACAGCCTTTTCGGAAATGAAGGGATGAGGCTGCAAGGTCCCGCAGGAGGCTCTGCTCAAACTCCTGGCGGGACTGGAGGCGGACCGGGCCGACGGGACAGGGAAGGCCGGGGACCAAGCATCTGAGTTCGGCCAGCCGTTGCCCGGTCCCCGACTCGGTAAGAAACAAATTCGGGATTAGCATCGCTAGCCTTCGTGTCCAGTACATCTTGCCAGAATGCCTGCTGGTTTAACGTCTTGCTAGCTAGCGTAACCGTTGCTAACATGCTAGCTTAAGCTCATTTGACAGTTAGACGTCTATGGGCGAATAAAAACAGTTTATTTTTAATACTATACACAACGTGTACACATATACATTTATGTAACATATAGATCACTTTCCATACAGTCGTAAGTTATCACCGTAAACGTATGTAACAGATAGTAACGTAGCTAGCGAAAAGTGTTAAACAAGCGGGACACAAGTCCCATGAGTTGACAAATGAGCTAGCTGTGATTCAGCAGAAATATTTTAGATGCTTTGGGTGCAAAGTTCATGTTCTCGGTCAAACATTTCTTAATTGAAAGGCAGTTTTGCAATCTTCGAGATGAAGCGACCGTGTAGTCCACAAACATGCAAACTGTTAACACACTGCAATGCAATCCCGTATAACAGTGCTGTTAAAAACACTTTGAATAAGATCATTTGGATTGCAGAGCTGTGTTGTAAGCGTGTTCCCCTCCTCCAGGTGTTGGGATGGACTGCTGTGTGATTCCCCTGAGGCATGGAGGACTCTCACTGGTCCAGACCACAGACTTCTTCTACCCTTTGGTGGAGGATCCCTACATGATGGTGAGTTACTGGCAGGTGTTTCCCTCCCTGAAGCACTCACTACTGTTTGTTGGGGAAACTATCCAGGAAGTAAGGCTGTCCTAACACACAAATAATTGTGACACACACACACACATCTGCTTGCAGTAAGTTTGTGTACACAGTAATGTAGTGTGTAGATCTGCAGCTTAGTGTCTGTTGGATACGTACAGTTTGGCATCAGTCAACAACTGTGTACTGTGCATGTAAATCATGCACACACCGTTCACTATGCCATAGGCAATATGTATAGTATCATCAGCTTCATGCAACTTCATGCAACCTGCTTGTTCATAAACTGTTTGTGTCTCAATTCACTTTAAATGTATTTATATAAAGTTATGTTAAAGATATACACTTTATAGTATTCATCAGTTATCCAGACTGAATTAAATAATTGAATGAATGGATGGTATGTGGACCTTGGACCCACACCCCCTTTTTAAGTTTCTTTGTTAATTTATGAAAGGTTCTCAGAAGACATTAGTTCAAGGGGAACACAGTGAGGAGGGGATGCAGTAACATTTGGTTCCAACCTGAATCTCTTGTGTTAAAACATATCAGTACCATAACTCTTTTTGCTCTGTCTGTCCGTTGCTCTCCCTCTGTCTGTCTGCCTGCCTGTCTCTCTCTCAGGGCAGGATAGCGTGTGCTAACGTCCTCAGTGATCTCTACGCCATGGGCATCACAGAGTGTGACAACATGCTGATGCTGCTGAGCGTCAGCCAGAAGATGAATGACAAGGTAGCATCGTGTGTGTCCTCGGCTAATCGGAGCGCAGTGAACATTTTTACAGCCCTGTGGGTTTTACATGTCGGTTTCTTTAAGGCGAACTTAGGTCTCCTTTCATGACTCAGCATCATCTGTGTGTGCATGTGTGATCGTCAGGATCGTGAGCGGGTGATGCCGCTGATGATTCGAGGGTTTCGCGATGCAGCAGAGGAGGGAGGGACTTCTGTGACCGGTGGCCAGACGGTGATCAACCCCTGGATCATTGTAGGAGGAGTTGCATCAGTCGTCTGCCAGCCTAATGAGTTCATCATGTGAGTCAGTTCTGCACCTTTGCTAACGCCACTTCTTCATTGTGGATTAAATCAAATCTGGAGATGCTGGTTTTCCCTGGACAGCAGTGACACTGTGTGTGTGTGTGTGTGTGTGTGTGTGTTGTCTGCAGGCCGGATGGCGCTGTACCAGGCGACGTTTTGGTCCTGACTAAACCTCTGGGGACGCAGGTGGCTGTGAATGCTCACCAGTGGCTCGATCAGGTCGGCTCACGCGGACTATTTATTTATTTATTATCTGCAGCGTTGTGTTTCTGTGCTCACACTCTCGGTGTTTCTATCTCACCAGCCTGACAGGTGGAACAAGATCAAGCTAGTTGTCACCAAAGAGGAAGTTAAAGAGGCCTATCAGGAAGCCATGTTCTCCATGGCGACGCTAAACCGCACAGGTACGCTCCACTTTGGTCGTTGGGTCCTGAAGTCCTGCAGATTCTGTAACGGCTGCTTCTGTGTGAAATTACTGTCTACTAACTCGTCTGAAGTCTTTGTGAGACTTGTTGTAAAGTTGGTTCATTCAGAATGACTCATACAGATGTTTCTGTTTCCAGCTGCAGGCCTAATGCACAAGTTCCAGGCCCACGCTGCAACAGACGTGACAGGTTTCGGGCTGCTGGGTCACGCCAACAACCTGGCAGCACAGCAGCGAAACGAGGTGGCCTTTGTCATCCACAACCTGCCAATCCTAGCCAAGATGGCTGCCATCAGTAAAGCCTGTGGAAACGCGTTCAGCCTGCTTCAGGGCATGTCAGCAGAGACCTCAGGTATGCGATTAACACACAATAAGTGTTGCCTTGTCTCGGTTGAGCGCAGTAGGTAATAAATCCCTCTCTTCTCCTCCAGGCGGGCTGCTGGTGTGTCTCCCCAGAGAGCAGGCGGCCAAGTTTTGCTCGGAGATGAAGAGCCAGAGCTCCGGAGCCGGAGGTCAGGGGGCAGCGGGCGGAGCGTGGATCATCGGGATCGTAGAGAAAGGCGACCGGCGTGCTCGCATCATCGACAAGCCTCGCATCATTGAGGTTCCACCACGAGGAAGCCAGGCAGCAAATCAGGACAACAGCCCTGCTCCTAGCCCCAATTTGTCATAGACACTTCTCCCCCCCTTCCCCTACACTTGTGTGTGTGTGTGTGTGTGTGTGTGTGTGTGTGTGTGTGTGTGTGTGTGTGTGTGTGTG